>PVLA01000854.1:290794-443550 GCA_004027455.1 Hydrochoerus hydrochaeris | reverse complement strand
GTGGAATAAATGATTTAACAAGTGTAAAATTGAAAAACTATTTCTGAGAAGCAACAAGAAAAATAATGCATATAAATATTATGAATTTTTAAATTCTAAGAATATTAGATGTAATCTAGTATTAGATTAAAAATTGAAATGTTTGACTTTTGAGGGAAAACTATAAATTAAAAACTTGAATCAAGAATTAGAGCTAATCAATCATAGAAAAGGATCGAGCTGGATGTGGTAGTGTATGATTGTATCCCAGCTACTTGGGAGGCTGAGACAAGAGGATGGTAAGTTTGAGGCCAGCATGGGCAACCTAATGAGACCCTGTCTCAGGAAACAGTAATGAGGGCTGCCGATGGAGATCAGAGTTCTTACCCCGCATGCACAAGGCTCCAGATTCAATCCCCTGTTACTGATGGGGGGGGAAAAAAAAAAAACATTTTCAAAGGACCACCTTCCCTCCAGAAGACTCTGGGATCAGACATAATTCATTATTCCATTTTCTAAGAATTATATCACACATTCTTTATAGCTGTGCAGCACATAGAACTAGAAAATTCATTTCACGCACTGAACACATTTCTGCTGACATTTTCACAAAGTGAAAAACCATCTTCTTTTGTGACAATAGCTGTAAAAATCCTGAAGAAAATTAAATTACCCTGCTGATAGGTGAGATTATTGCAGGAATTCAAGAAATGCTTAGTTGGTAGAAACTATTCCTGTAACATTAATTAATGAAAGGAAAAGTCATGCTCAGCTTTAACAAAGTGGCAGAAGGTGTCAAACTCAGTTTTTCATTCCACAGTCTCTACCCCTTGGTGGGGAGTTTGTATTATTTCCCCTTAGAAATTAAAATATTTATCCTAGATTTGTCTGGAATTTACTTACCATAGTTTGTGTATCCACAATGGAATATTTATGATAAAAGAAAGTGAGCTATCAAACCGGTAACAGACGTGGAGGACCCTAAAGTAGCTGGTCTGAAAAGGTTATATTCTCTGTGATTCCCACTATAGGACATTCTTAAAAAGGCAGAAATGGGGGGACAGCAAAAAGATCAGCTGTGTTTCAGGTGAGAGAGGGAGGTACAAATAAGTGTGCCATGGGATCTTTAGGACAGGGAAACAATCTTTGATAGAGTACTGGGGGGTACATTTTTCAAAGCCCATGAATCTCTAGCACAGCACAGAGTGAACCTAATGCACACTATGGACTTTAGTTAACACACATCAAATTTGGTTCATCAGCTATGAAAATGTATCACATTAATACAATCATATATAAAGGGAACAGTGTGTGTGGGAAGTGGGCAAAGAGTACGTTGGGCTACCTTATGCTTTCTACTCAGTTTTCATAAACGTAAAATTGTTCTGCACATGAAATCTAATTAAAAAAATGAGTGGAAAATCTGCATCTTTGTCCCTTAGCCTTAAGTTGTCAGACCAGTGGAATCTACAACAGAAGGGAATGTGCTATAAAATAATTGACTGGCTTGAAAAAGGAATTTAGAGCATCTGTTAATATATATAATGTTAAAAGTGAAAGTCAAACTTGCCTGAAATTTAAATTGTAGCGGGGCCATTGGACCTTGTCACTCAGCGTGTGAGTCGTGTGGTGCTAGCCTTGGCGGTTGGCAGGGAGGGGTATCGGCTGCCTTGTCAGTCTCAAGAGGTTGTTGTCTTTCAGCATGTTAAGGATTGTATGTATCTGGTGTTTTACAAGTCAGATTACTTATAAACTAATATTTATCATGGACAGTTATATACATGTCTGGGAAAAACAGTCTCACATAGAGTATAATGAAAACATGAGCACAAGTAAAATATAAGGAAATAGCAAAGTTGGCAGTTACTGAATTGCTGTAAGATATTTGCAGCCCATGTTGTAAGAAATGATCAATTCTGACATAAATTGAGTCCCCCAAAGCAGTTATCCACTCTTTGAAACGAAGATTTATGTCCTGCTGGGTGTGGTAACACAGGCCTGTAAGGATAGGTGTACTCTGAGGCTGAAGCAGGAGGATGGTATGTTCAAAGCCAGCCTACACCACCCTGTATAAAAATGTAAAAAATAAAAAGGAATAGGGATATAACTCGGTGTTCTCTGGGCCAGTCCCCAGTACTGGAAAAAAATCCCCCTTTTAATATAACTTTAGTAAAATATTTTTAACATTTAATTTTATTGTGCTTTTAACTTTAATTTTTTGAAAATTCTCATGAGTACAGCAGCACATGTTGTTAGTGACTGAGTCAGTTATTTTCTGGTAGAACTGTGTGATCAAGTATATTTGGAAGTTACTGGTCTGTGTTATTCTCAGGATGTCTTAGCTGCTTTTCCTGCCTCTGTTCTTGCTTGCTTCTAAACAGTTTTTCATACTGTGGACAAGGTGAACACTCTAACATGCAACTCTGATTCTGTCACTTTCTTGTTTAAAATATTTCTTCCCTCCTCGTCCCTTCTCCTTGCTGCTTTTGTACTAAGACCTAACAGTAGTCCTGTGAGACAGCCTGAAAGAGATCTAGCCTTCCTCTCCATCCTTGTCACCTGCTGTCCCTGTCACTAAAGGATTTCTCTCACCTGTGCCCAGAGCAGTTTCTTTCCTTCCTTAGGCTGTCCCTATCTCATTGTTTAGGTATGTTGGTCTGTCATGTCCTGCCTCTATTTGCCCTTCTATATCCCACTGCCAAGAATAACATCTGATGAGTACTGTTCTAGTCTGTCATTAGAGTTTAACTTTTAAGAATGTCATAAACCTAGGATCATACCTACAACTGTTGGTTTGGTTGGTTGGTTGTGTTTGTGGTACTGGGGACTCAACTCGGACTTTCCACTGAGCTTCTCACTACATTTTTTTTTCTCTTTTTGGTACCAGGGATCAAACTCATACACGCTTCCCTGGCCTTCCACTCAGCTTCTTTCTCAGATCTTTTTATTGATTATTTCAAGATAGAGTCTTGCTCAAACTTACAGTCTTCCTGCCTTGGACTCTCAGTGATATGTAACCTTTTGACACTTATCTGCTTTCACTCAGTGGGTTAATCTGATGAATATACCACTCCCATGATTGCATTCAGCTCTTTAGAGCACCTCCCTGAGTACAGATTTTTGGGAGAAGCATTTTGTATTTGAATCATAACATTCTACACCTAGCTCCCCAAAGGCTTATGTACAACTCATTATGCAGAATGATACACATAGTCCATCTTTAAAAGTCATCAAAGTTGCAACATTGCTTAGAAGTCCAAGCCCAGTGTCTCCTCTGAGACTCCAAGTGAACTCTTAGTTGTTAAAAAAAAAAACCAAAAAGTTACATACCCGCACTAGCACACAGTAAACATTCCCATTCCAAAGGGAGAAGAGAGGTATAGAAAGGATGGGACCAAAGTAAGATAAAAATTCATCAGGGCAAAAATTACATCATGGATCTCCATGTCCATCTCTAGGGATACATAGCTGCATGATGTGAATTCCAAAGGGCTGAGTGGCCCGCTCTCCTGTGACCTCACTGCTTGCAGTCCACAGCTGCTTTTTTAGTCAATCTGCTTGCTTCCTGCAGCTTCCTCTGCAGACATTCCATGCTCCTGGCATGTCCAGTTTCCTGGGGTTTTCATTCCAACTTTGGCTTCATCTTCACTGATTCATGCATCGGCCAGGCGGAGCCTTAGCATCATGCTTATGGTTTTTTTTTTTTTTTTTTTTTTTAAATACTGGAGATTGAACCCAGGGCCTTTGCACTGAGTTACATCCCCAGCTCTTTCAAAATATTTTTATTTAGGAACAGGGTCTCACTAAGTTACCAGGCTACTCAGGCTGGGGTCAAACCCTTTATCCTCTTGCCTCAGCCTCCTAGAGCACTGGAATTAAAGGCATGCACCACCGTGCCTGCTTGAAAGGAACAGTGCTTCAATGGATTTAGTTTATCACAAGGGTATGTATTGGAGTCTAGGGACAAACTGATAACATATGGTATCTTCATTTTGATTGAGTGATGAGTAATTGCAGCACACTGAGTTTAGAGACTATGCAAAATATGAATCTGATACTCATTTTGAATTGGATGCAAATTTAGTCTCTAAAGAATAATTCAAACTCTTGAAGATCATTATGTAAAATAACAACCCTAGTTATGGTCCTACCACCTTGTTTTGAAGGCCTTTATTGTCAGTGTTTTGGGCTCTTGCTAAAAAGATTTATTTATCTCTTTTGTTTTGCGTTTTCCTAGTAATTTGTTTAGTTTTGTTTTTCCCTCTAATACAGAAAGGGTAAGTATACATGTAGAGACTTACACATGTGTAGAACTTCTAAACAGTATGAGAATTGATTATGTAATGCATGATGAAATGAAGAGCTACTTTGAAGAAAAAGAGACATTATGGTATCTATTGCTGATTCTGTATCATCATGCTGTGAAATCTAGTAATGCCATTACTCTTTGTTCAGAGTGATTTTAGTCTGTATTGTTTAATTTCAACATACATGAAGGTATACACAGCTATTTGGAAGAGAATGAGAGACATTACAGCAGCCATTGTTTATTTCCCTGTTGTCTGATTTTAAAGGCCTGTAATGCCTTTATCACTCTGTTTTGATCAGTTTAATACTATTTTGTTTTGTATGAATTCATTGTGTGTGAAGATATGGACAACTATTTAGAAGAAGATAAGAGACATTATGGTAACCAGTGATAATCTCCTGTTGTCTTGCTTTGAAATCTGTGTCATTTACATTGTTTTCTTCTGATTGGCTTTGTTCTGTTTCGTTATGTTTAGTTTTACCCTCTTTAAAATAAAAAAAAATAATTTGTAAAACCTAGAAGAAGAATTTAAAATATGCCAATGGTACATGCTTGCTGAACTTCAGTCATAATATAGTATCCCTTAAAATGACCAGAACCTATTTGGGATTGTGGCAGTTGTTACCAAGTTACTGATAGTTGTCTTGGTGATAAGATGGTAGTTTGGCTTGTGCTTTTGGGGAGACGCTTGCAACTACTGCTTCCTTCTCCCTTATGACTCATCTCTTAGATTCTCACTTTGACTGGTCATATACTAAGTCCATCCCCACCATGATCCCCTTGACTTTTAACACATTGATAGGTACTTTGTCCTCCTTAGGATCCAATCTGGGACATTTCGTTATATCTTACTGTATTCTGTAAACATCTTCAATTAATATCTACCATGACTGATTTTTTTTTTCTTGAAACTTAATAGTGTTATTTTTACAAAGCACAGCCAGTGAACACTAACACCTTCAGCTACAGAGGCCATGACCCAGGCCAGGCCTCAGCACTGCTCAGTGAGAAGCCATGCTTCCAGAAAGAAGCTGTGGTAGAAAGACAGGAACCTGCTAAGATGAAAGTCCAAAATGGAGAAGAGCACATTCACTCAAAACCCTGCTTTTCCCAGTTTACCATTTTTTCTGCATAGTCTTCTTTAGTATAATATTCATGGAATACTCTGATTGTATACGAGGGATCAAAGATCCAATGGCTTTTCTGGTAGTGGATCCTGAAGATGAGCCACAGTTTCCATTCTTTTTCCTCCCTGAGGTTCTGTTTCAGCTTCTCTCATCTTTTGACTTAATTCATCCCACTTTAGCTTGTTCTACTCACAGCCTTCTAAGGAGCTTTCTGGCCTCTTTTGCCTTTAGGCATTTTTTTTCCCCACAGGATAATTGCCAAGGATCTTAGAATTTGTTTCCCAAGAGTGTAATAGGAACATCTCTGGTCTGTGAGGTAACAGCCTTGGATTCCTCTCTAGCTCCACCAGTTACTGTTTGACTTTGGTGGGATGGGGGTGGGGTGGGGCATCCCTTTTTAGCCCTTAGACTCTCTGAGCCCTGGGCCTCAGCCCTGATTCTCTGGATAGCTTCTCTCCCTGAGTGACCTCTTCCAAGGAAGGCCCAACTCTGACTTGTGAGGAGCTGAGGCCCATAGCCCTACAAACCTTTGCACCTTCTGGACTTTATCCAGTTGCTTCCTTGTGACTGCATTAACGTATTTTTAAATCCTTCTGCATAGAAAAGATAGATCTGGGAAATGTGGATTCATGTTAAAGAGTTTCTGACTATGTTGTCTGTGGTGTCATGTATGTCACAGTGTATCCCTTTAGAAGACAAAGCAGCATCCAGAGAGGCCACCATTCATCTGGCATCCTCTTCCCCTCTCCCTCCCTCCCTTTTGACACTACTAGGGATTAAACCCAAGACCTTCACACTAGGTTACATACCCAGGATCTCTCTTTTAAAATAACTTTTTATTTTGAGATAATTTTTCTCTAAGTTGCCCAGGCTGGGCTCGAATTTGCTTACTTCCTGCCTCAGCCTCCCAGAGTGCTGGTTTGCACACCTGGGCCACCACACTTAGTTTGGCACACTTGTGAGAACAATCAGTACTGCTTAGCCAGACTTTTATTTTTTATGTTTGCTATCATTATGTATTGAAAAACCATAATTTGTCAGTCTATTTTTAAAAACTTACACATTTCTTGTAAGGGTTGGTTTTAAGGATAACTTTGAAAGAATTTAATTTTTAAAAAGAATGTACCTTTTTGTTTGAGAAAGTGTCTTGCTCTGTAGTTCAGCCTGGCTTTGAGCTCACTATGTAGTCCAAGCTGGCCTTTAATACATGATGATTCTCCTGCCTCGGCTTCTAAAATGCTGAGATTTCAGGTAGACGCTACCATGCCAGACATGCAGATGTACGTTTTGAAGTTGTCATGCCCTACTTGCCAATCATGGCTTTCTCTAATCTAGGCAAACATATTTGACTTTTTATGTGAATACTTTGATCAAATGAAAACAGCAAAAATAGATTTTGTAGATATATTTTCTATATGATTTTGCTAGGACAACTATAGCAATTCAAAGCCTTTATGTACCTTTATAATTGGGTGGTGATCATTGATCAGCTTTGTTACTTCAGGAATAGGAAAGGATTAGAAGATTATTTGGAATAATAACAATATAATGAATACATGGAAATGATTAGTAATAATGCAATGAAAAATGTAATGATGGTAATTCACTTTAATTTACTGACCTTTTGAATATTTGCATTTTTATCAAAGGCAAAAATATTTATTTTGTCATGTAACATTTTTCTTTCACTGTCATATATACATATATGTATATTTTTTCTTTCTTTAAAGAATTGTAAGTTATATCCTTTTAGCCTTCTGTGTGTTTCAAAATACTATATAGCTTTTAGAAAAATAAGTTTAAGGAATCTCCTTTTAGACTGTTACTATAAAAGAGTAATTTTAAAAGAGACATTTAGGGTAGTTTCCTTTTCAAAATAAATTTATTTGATCACTTGATATGTGGAACCAACTTTCCCTAGAGACAAGATGAGAAGAGACCTCAGAGGAAGTGGGTTTAGTGAAGACTGGTAGCTGTGATAAGTATTTCTCACAATTCACTTTTGTTTTTATTGGCTCCTGCTGTTGGCATTGATTTAAAGGGTTTTAAAAGTCGTGTTCTTTTCTTAACAATACTAAATCTGGAGTACTGGTATTGTTGGGTGGGGAAGGGGTTGAAGGTGTAACAATGTCTTTTGCTCTTGCATGTGAGTAGTGTTGACTTAGGAGGAAAGCACAGACCCTCCCTGCTTCTGTGTGGCATATGAAACTGCTGGTAGATTCCTGGGTTCAGTGCTTTGCTGTATCCACACAGAGCCCCAGTTAGTCCCTATTTCTTCTCCTTTCTCCTTGCCATTCTCCCTAGCTGAACAGTTGGAATTGCTAAATGGTTTGATGTTTGCTGGACCAGCACTATGCCTAGAAAAGGGTCACTGAAATGTCAGAATTCCTTAGAGGAGTGTCTGTATTTTCTTTCATCTTATCTTTTTTCTCACCTGATTCATTTTCCCTGCCCTTCTCTTGTCATCCTGCCTTCATATACCTTGAAATAAGATGAAATTAACTCATATTTGTGTATTTATGAAATTTTTTCCAGGATCTTCCCTAGTTATACTTCTTAAACTCAGGGTCAAAATTTTTTTTAAATACTTCATACATAGTTTTTGGATAATTGTAATTTTGTTTTATCTTTACTTCTATGGGTTGATTTATGGGATGTTTAATGTAAACTTTAAGATAACACTGCAGGAATAGATACCACTATCGCCAGGATACAGATGAGAAGGCTGCAGTTCAACTTCCACCCCTCAAGTTTTGAGATTTGGGGTTTTCCTTTCAAGGGGACAAGCATATTAAAAAATCAGATGGTTCTTTTTTTCTTTCTTTCTTTTTTTTTTTTTTAACACAGCTTTGTTGTGACTTCTTTTAAATTCACTTTATCTTTTCTAAGTCTATATGAACTTGTGCTTATAAATAAAAACTCAAGTGGGGCAAGATGGCTCATACCTGTAATCCCAGCACTCAGGCTGAGGCAGGAGGATTGTTGTGAGTTCCAGACCAGCCTGGACTACAAAGTGAATTCAAGGCCAGCCTGAGCTGCATAGCAAGACCTTGTCTCAAAAAGAATAAATAAGTAAATAAATACCCATGTGATGGGGGTTCCTAATTATTAAATTATTAAGTCATTTATATAAAAGTTATGTAACAATCTGGCAAAATTTTCATATGAATTTTAGAGTCTGTCTGTACCCTTTCTAATTCACCATAATGACTTTCATATTTCATAACAGTTAAAAAAGAATATACTTACCAATCTACATGGACTAGGCAGTTACACTTGGTGTTGGATTGTTCAATGAGTCCTCAAATGTCTTTAGTGTTCTGTAACATTCTAAAATAATTTTTTTTCATATTTTTTTCCTTGTTTTATGAACATCTATTAATAATTTCACATAGAATCTAACATGGAAATTATAATAAAGTCTCTTGAAGTGGAACATACTTTCATTGTAAATGATTTCAGTCATTTAGCTTTTAAAATCATGGATGATTTCAATCGCTTAGCTTTTTGAAGATGGCAATATAGATCTTATATAAGAACATAAAATAGAGCAAAGTATTATAATAAGCTCACTCATTGCATAATAAAATTATGTGAAATTTGTGAAAGGTTTAGTTTTTATAGTGCTAAAAACCTAGGATAATAATTTTCTTCCTTTTAAAGATTTTTTTTGAAAGTTTGAGACTTGACTTTAAAAAGGTTTATAAATCATTATAACATAGCAGCACTTTTTCCAGCTAAAAGAAGTTCCATTTAGTTTTACAATTTTAATAATAACCTCAGAAGAATTAAATTGGGTTCAAAGTTATGAGTCTTCTTTTGTTGTGAGGTCTGGTTCATAAGGATAGATTGAAAAGTTTCTGCCCTTAGTAGGATTCTAGTGCTAATTATCTCATTATTTCCTTTTGAAAGTAAAAGTTGAAAAGCTTATTCTGTTTTATTCCCTCCCGCCCAACTTGGTGGTTGATGATCTCTGTTTGGAAGTGGAATGGAATTTCAGAGTAGGAAACCTAGGGTGTGTCTTCTAGTGGAATGTCCACTTCAAGGAAAGGTTTCAGCATTTACTAGGCCAGGGAAGGGAATTAATTCTGAGGTAGAGTAGGTTACTTAATCTTCCAAAATATTTATTTTATGGGAGAGATGTTAGAGGAGCTGTGTCTGCAGGAGGAGACTGTATGCTCAAGTGTTTTTCTTAGATGTAAAGCATAATGAAAAATTTGATATTGCAAATATTTAATGCTAGAAGCTTTATTGAACAAAACTTTTAAACTTTAATGTTGTCTTCATGACACCTAATGCTTAAGGCATTTTATGTAAGTTTTAATGTAACTATCATGTGATTAGTACTGTTCAATTTGAAAGTTGAATAAATTGAGGCGTGAAGTTTAATTAGTTTGTTCACAGTTGCATAGTAATGGGGTCTGTCTTTGGTCTTCAGTCTTTTGAATTTGGATTATTTGTTTCTTAATCATGATCCTGTTGTGAAAAGTGTGCTCTTTCCAATTAGGAGCTAGTTAAAGCATCAACTTTGTTCTTCTAGGAGCCACTGGAAATTGGTTCTGGAAATATATCCATTCCTTACTTAAAGAAGCTGTTGTATGTTTTTGTTGCATGGTTGTAGATTATTGAGTCCTTTTGGCTTCAGGATTTTACATAGCAAGGAAGCCAAAGAAATTTCATCTTTCAATTCTGCCATCATGATATGCTGACTATTTTAATTTAAAAGTCCTTGAAAGTCACTAGGTACTTAAAGAAGCTTTACTCTGCTATAGCTTCATCTGGTTAAAACCAGACCTGCTTAAGAAAACACAACTATCTTCCATTTCCTCCCTGGGTTATGTTATCTCAAAAGAAGACTAAAAAATGCAACCACACCTGAGGGGACTTTCCTTGCCAGAATTATTGAAATTCCAAAGAAAGTTTTTTGACTTTGGAATTATACTAACTTGATGGGTATTAGGTCAAGTTTTCCAGGCTTTAAGATTATATACTAAACTGCATTTAATATGAAGTAAGGTAACAACTGAGGGCTGGCAATGTAGCTCACTGGTAGAGTATGTGGCTAGCATGCTTGGTTGGATCCTCAGCACCACACACAAACTGCAAAGATTAATTGAGCATTTTTTCTGGTTCATTTTGATACTATAATATGAATGTATATTATCAGTTAGCTTTTGGTTTCAGAGAACAAAAGGAAAGCTGGCAGTTTTTAAACAGAAAATAATTTAATAAAACCGGATTTGTTGCTTATAAAAAAAATTGGCATTCTGGACCCTCAGATTGGATGCTGTCATTCATTTGGTCAGCTAAGAGGCAGGCTGTGTCTGGTATCACTAGAAAGGTAAAAAAGCTGCTGCTAGAAGAACATAGCTGTGATCCAGGAATCACAAAGACAGCATCACAAATGATTGCTCAGAAACCACCCTCTGTGAGTATATTTGAACCAAAACCCCTTTCATTGCTTTTCTCACCCATGAAATTCCAGCTTGTACAGTGGAGTGCTACTGTAGTTCAAAGTGCAGTGACCCTGCTCAGCTCACTTCCTCCTTCCTGAGCCCATGTTTGCATATCTAATTAGCAGACCCCCTACAGGGGTGAGGGTGGGGGTGAGGAGTGCAGACTGGGAAGAGAAGTGTTTAGGGTTTTGGCCTGTCTCATTCAGGAAGGCACACAGGGGAAGGAAGTTCACTGGAGGTATAGCCTTATACCAGTAAAGAAACCATAGCAATGGAATGAGACTTTGCTACATTTCCTGAGCTACCTCACTTCCAGCCCTTATTAAAATGTCATCTTTGATCTTTTGGCCCTGTTACTTGGAACATTTTTCACCTTTCACTTTTCAGTGTTGTGAGTGGACGCATATTATAGTTGATGAGTGTTTTTTTAATCCATGCTATTACTGTATTGGTAAAAGCTATTAAACTACACATTTGATTTGTATTTGTATAAGCTATATGTGTACACTGAGAAGAAAAGATGCCCTGTGCTACAGTTTGTATCTGTAGGAGTTTCATTTATGTCTTTTTTTTTAGTGATCCTGGGGATTAAACCCAGGACCTTCACACTGAGCTATATCCTTTTTTATTTTGAGAAAAGCTTGCATTAAGTCACTCCGTTGCCCTGACTGAACTTGAATTTGTAATCTTCCTTCATCCTCTGAGCATGCTTACATAATATGCATGTATCACCATACTCAGGTATGCAGTTTCTCTTGAATGTAACTGAAGACCAGTGTGTTGAAGGCATGGTCTTACACTACGCTACTGGAAAGTGGTAGAAACTTTAGGAGGTGGGCCTAGTGGAAGAAATTTAGATCACTGAGGATGTGCCTTTGGAGGAAAAGGGAAACTCTCTCTTTACCCTGCTCATACTCTCAATCCCTTTTCCACCTGCTCCCCTTCTCTCTTTTCTTTCTCTTACCCCCAATCTCTTTTCTCTGTCTTTCATGAGATGAACATGTCTCCTCTGTCTTGTGTTCCTTCCATTATATATTGTGCTGCCACATGCTCATAGCAACAGGATTAAGTAATCATGGACCAAAACCCCCGAAACCATAAGCCAAAATAAACATGACTAACATCCCTAATAATTGAGGGCTGTTGGTGAGATGAAACTCAGATGATTCACCAGGTAGTCTGTGGTGATAATATGTAACTGATAGTAGGGTATTTACTTGGAGGCTCAAGGCATAAAGGTATACAGGAATGGAAAAGATATAAGTTATGTTCACAGGGTAGGTATTAATGTTTGATAATTGCAGGGAGTTCCAACTTAGGTATAGTTTGTAAATAAAAATTGTATGCATTTAACATGATTTGATACTGTGTTTACATCATGAAATTACAGTTTGATCATCCTTTATTCTGTAAGTCTATAATCCAAAGTCCTAAACTTTCTCAATACTTATATGACATTCAGATATTCAGATTGTGGAGCATTTTGGATTTCAAATTTCTGTATTAGAGATGCATAACTTGTAAAGTCTATGCTAATATTTCAAAATTTGAAAAATTCTAAAACCTGAAACACTTTTGGTCCCAAGCATTTTGGATAAGAGATACTGACCTGGCATTATTATTGTTTCTATCATGTTAATTCGTTATGTTGCATGATTAAAATTTTGCATGTGTGTCATTGTGTGTGTATGTTAACTTACCTCTTGCTGCAACAAAAAAATGTGACTTACACAATTTAAAGGAGAAAAGATTTATTTTTGTTCACAGTTTCAGATCATGGTTGGCTGGCCAAAGACCATTGTCATGAAAAGGTTTTTACCTCATAACATCCAGAAAGCAGAGAAAGACAAAGAAAAGCAGAGAGAGAGAAGAGAAGAGGAGAGGAGAGAGGGGAGAGGAGAGGAGAGGAGAGAGGGGAGAGGAGAGAGAGAAAGAAAAGAAAAGGAAGAAAGGAAGGAATGAAAAGGAAGGAAGGGAGGGAATGAGGGAGGGAGGACCAGGGCAAAGAATATATATATATATATACATACTCTTCCAGAGTGGTCTGTTTCCTCCAGTCAGGCCTTTTTCCTAATAGCACAAGCCACTATGGGTCAATGGGCCAAAAAACAAACAGCAAACAAACAAACAACCAAAAACAAAATATTTGCAGAGTAATGAGAGCAATTAGGAAGGGTAAACTTGCTATAAGCCAGATGTCAAAGTCCTTACAGTTTTAGAAAGCAGCCTGTGACAAACATGCATAAAAAAGCAGCATATTGGAATAGTGAGACTGTCGCAAGAAGAGGATTGATGGTTCATGAACTGGAGTCCTACGTTAATGTGAGAGGAGAAGGCAGTCAGGAAGCTGCCAATCCTCTCTCTTCACCCTGCTCTGCAGAAGCAATGGGAGAATGAATAGACTTTGATGCATGTGTGATGGACATGGCATAATCAAGGAGAAGGAGAGATGCATTAAGGCAAAGAAGGAGATAGGAGAGATTCTATAAAAAGATGTTAAGAATAGTTTACAGAGCTTTTGGGAAACTGCATAGTGATTCAAGAAGTGCAAGGGGGTAGGTAGGGACTGGTGAACAAGAAGCTGGGAATGTAACACCTAAGCCATTCTTCGTGGTGATTATGTATCGTGGAGCTGAGGGAGATGGACCTGCGAGATGACTGCTATTCAGGCTCTCCCCGGTATGATTTAAGGCTCCTTTGTTTACTTGCTTATATATTTCTTTTTAGTATTCTTGCTGTTGTTTCAGTTACTCCTTCTGGATCATCCCAGAAAGAAAGCTTCTTGTCTCTCTCTTAGTTATCCCCTATTTTGCCTGGTTCTGCCTATGCATCCAGTGTTCCAAAAATGTTCTCTCTCTAAGGTCCATATTTCTTAATATCAAACCAACCCCACTTCCCATATGTATGGCAGTTACATTCTGCTTTGTGTAGCATGATGTTAACATGTTTTATATCGGTTTTATTTCGTTTTTGTGACTGAACTGCATATGTTAGTGTGGTTCCTGTGCTACCCAGAAAGGAACCATGCATTTTATATCTATATAAATATCTTTCTTGTGAGATAGGGGCAGTCAAAAAAGATTTCAAACTGAGCATAAAAAAAAGCCTTCTAACTTTGTAGAGTTTTGATCTGTGTGTTGAAATTTTCTTTATTCGTCTGTGTAGCAGTCAACTTTGCTAGTGGAAATATTTTTGCACTTAAAATTGTAAATTGAACTTGAAGCATCATCTAAACATTTAGAGTTACTGGGGTGGGGGATATAGCTTAGTGGCACAGCACATACCTGGCAAGCATGTGGTTGAGTTTGATCCCTGGCACCAAAAAAAAATATTTTTTTATTTACCACCTTGTTTAATGTTGTAGGTTCATTTCAATTTCTTTATACTTTTAGTAACCTATTTTATACTGTTCTAGTGTAAAACTCCTTTTATGGGGTTGGGGAAATCCCTCTAGCTATTTATTTCATATCGGAGGAAACGTCAGCTATACCCCTTATCCCTAAATCAACTTCCTATTTTCTTCCTTATATAGAGTGGGGATCACAGCTGTCTTTTTTTTTTCTTGTCTTGGTTTTACCTTTTCTAGACTCAACCACCACTGAAAAAGTAGATGATGACTAGAATGACTGTTTATTTTTGTCACTATAGCAACAACCAGTAATGACATTATCTCTCACTTTTGGACCTCAGCTCATATGAAAATGTTTGGTGTAACTTCCTGTGTTAACACCTGCTGAAAGTTACGGCTCTATGGTGGTTCATGATGAGGGACTTTGTCTATTGTTTTTCCAAGAAAGAATGTGGGGATCCAGCTGTTTCAGTATTTCACTACTTCTGTTTATTTATTGGGATATCTAGGGTTTCTTCTGAATGACCAAAGTACTTTCCTGTCTCTGTTTTTGCTAGTATAACAATATTATAGACTAGGTAATTGATAGAAAAAATTTATTTTCTCACGGTTCTAGAGGCTGAGAAGTCCAAGATCAGGTGCTGGCATTTGGTGAGAGCCTGTTGTTTCTCTGTCTCTTTCTCTCTGTCTCTCTCTCTCTTTCTATGTCTGTCTGTCTTTCTCTCTTTCTCCTTCTCCCTTTCTCCTTTCCTCTCTCCCTCCTTCGCTCTCGTTCTCTGTTTCTCTTCCTTACTCCCATCTATGTGTGTGTGCGCGTGTTTGCATTTGCAAGAACCAGGAATCCAAGCTCAGGCAATGGATATATTTGGCATCCTCACATGACAGAAGATGAAGGCAAGAGAGCCATTTGCCATTGTAAAACTTCCCATTGGTGCTATCTCCAGCACTGCTGCTTTGATCACTAAGTTTCTAACATGAATTGAGATGGGGCGTGTTCAAGCCCAAACACTTGCATTTTATATTCATAGGCTTAGCACTTTCCATGTGATTCAGCAGTGTTTAAGGAACTGGGAGGACTAAGGAAATACCTATGAACTATGTCTTAAAAGAATTTAAAATTTAAAGGTATAAAATACAGATACAAAAATAGAACTGTAAGACTGCAGGATTTGATTAATAGCACAGGCTTTTTGAGTGACCTTTGTGTACTGCACAGTGAGAGTATGACTCTGTTGGAGATCTTAATGTCTATTGAGAATATAAAAGTATGTGAATGAAAACTTCACTCTTAGTATATAACATTAACATGAATGAAGTTAAAACTAAGTGCTGTAAACACTGTGACGTGGGAGAAATCACCAAGAGGTGAGAAGGGAAAGGTATTTTGAAAAGATTGTAGTCCGCTTCATCCTGCTGCTTTCCTGCTTTAACTTTGGTCTTGCTACAACTCCTCTTCTTGGAGCTCAGCATGGCTGAGCATGGCTCAGCACCTCTAGAAAGGTACTGACTGCCATTAGAAGGGTTTTCTGGGCTCACTTTGTAGCCCAGGCTAGTGTCAAGCTCCCAGTGATTCTCTTGCCTCAACCTCCCAAGTACAGATGTGTGGCACCACAACTGGCTTTGATGGTTTTAAATTCTTTTTGTCTCTTATGTAGTAGCTTTCTCATTACTTGGATACACTACCCAACATCCACAACATAAAGGAGGAAAGGCTTAATTTGATCATTGTTTTACTCCATGGTTGGCAGGTTTCAAGGCAAAAACATCATGGTGTAAGCATGTGGCAAAGCAAAGCTGTTTGGTTCTGAAAGAGCTGGCGAGCAGAGCAAGGGGAATGATGCCAGAGAGGATAGGAAAAGGCACATGTATAGTTCCCAAGGTCATATGTCTGAGACCCACCTGGTGACATTGAGGAGTATGCTTTACTAACCTGCTAGGTGTTTCGTAATCCAATAATTGATGGCCACATGTTATAAAATTACAAGGTCTGAAGCCATTATATTTAAATCACACTATCAGTGATAATCACATCATCACTAGCTCATGTGATTGAGTGGGTTGGAGGAAGAGTTTTTAATGTTTGGTTTTGGCACATCCAGGACGTGCGCTTCTGACCTCCCTGATTTCCTGAACTGCCTTTTTCAGGCACATAGCCAAAACATGAGAAGCACGAGTCCCGCCTTTAGGAAAAAGACATTTCCATGTTATGCATATTACCAGACTATCGATGTTGTAATATTTTAAAATACAACCATTTTAAGTGTGTCTTGCTGATGTTCTAGTTTTCTAGGAGATAAAATTCTACTTGCAATGGATTTTCTTAACATTTCACTCATTAAGCTTTTATTAAGCATGATTTATTATATGAAATATTGATGATATACTGTTTTGTATCCTAATTGTTGTTATGAATTTTAAGTGTTTAGTCAAAAATCAGCTTGTCTTAATACATCTGGCTGTTTTTTTTCAATAGTGTAAAAATACATGTCACATAAAATGTTCCCATGTTTGCCATTTTAGTTCATGAAGTGCAGTAGGATTTCATATGTGTGCAGTATTGTGCAACTATCGGCACTCTCCAGTTCCAGAATATTTTCGTCATTCCCAAAGGAAACCAGTACTCATTAAGCAGTCACTCCCCGTTCTCTCCTTCCCCAAACCATAGCAACTGCTAATCTGCTTCCTGTTTGTTTTATTAATGTGAACACATTGATGTCTTTAATCTGCTCAGTAATGGAAATAATCTAATTATTGCTTTATAATGCTTATAAAGTTATATTTTATTGATCAATTCATTTGTTATGCTTTTATATTGAGTTTATTAGAAATTGTTTTCCAGGAAAAGGAAGCTTGTTAATTAACATAGAATGAATTTAGGAGTGAATTGCTGTATTTTAGAGATTTTTATTTAATATGAAAATATTAGTAATTAATGGAGTAAATGAAACTCAAACATAAGTACTAATATATGTAGTAATAAATATGTTTTCTTGAAATTTTATGATAGTAAGAATTAACTGCAAGAATCGGTTTAGCTGTTAAGATTTTTCACAGTTTCCTATATTGATAGCAATCGAAAATTGTAAAATAAAATTTAAAAAAGTTACTGGAGTCAGGTGTACCAGAAGCCTGTAATCTCTGTCTGGAAGTTGAGGCAAAAAAATCCTAAAGTTGAGCCAGTCTGGACAACATAACAAGGCCCTGTCTCAAAATAACAAAACTTGACTAGAGGTGTAGCTAAGTGGCAGTGTACTTATCTAGTATGCATGAGGTTCTGGATTCAATCCCCAGTGCTGGGGAGACAGGGAACCAAACGTGAGTTTGGTGGCACACACCTATAATCTCAGCAAAGGAAGTTTCAACAGGAGAATCAGGAATTTAATGATAGCCTGGACTACATAGAAACTTCAAGGCCAGCCTGGACTATAGTGTGACCTATTTTAAAACAAAAAAATAGACTAAAAACTTGAGGAATTAGGTGTGTTACCAGAAATCTTTGTCCTAAATCACAAGGTTGAAAGTCTCCTTTTTTTCTATTGGACAACCCTGAAGATTTAAAAAAAAAAAAAAAACATTAAAAATAATGTGCATCTTTATATCTTTGGTCAGTTTTAAAATTTAAATACATTGGTAATTAATAATATTCTTAATTATTTAGGGAAGCCTATTTTCAATTTCTCTAAAAAGCAGTAGTGTAGGATCTAACTTCCTGACTGTACCCTTGAGATTACTGAACATGTCTGTTTTTCTCTGTGTATTTTAGTGTTAAGTTTTGAACATTTTCACAGATAAAACCCTTGAAACAAAATCAGGGTAGGTGGTTTAATTTGGAACATGTTTGAAATCAAATTTATATTTTAGTGAGTATCAGTAAAGGTGCTAGAATCTGACCTTGTACAGTAGGTTCACAATCCTGCCACCCCCTTGTCCCGCCTCCTGGGCTGACCCTGAAGCATGCTTATTCACAGGTACTCTGAAGGGTCCCTAATGTGAGTGCTTGTTTGTGGTCATTGTAAGAAACAGGAAAAAAGTGCTCAAGAGGCACTTTACACTGCAAATGGTCTTCAGTAAATACACAGTGAATGTCAGCTGTTGCCCGGGAGGAGGATGATATGAAAGCATTACTTTATCCCATTTTAGCCCAATGATTCTTAGTTTGTTAGTAGAAATTTTAGTTTTAGCAACTTATCCCAAAACTGTTCTGTCCTCTCTAAGTAGTAACGTGAACATATGTTTCTTGTACATACATTTTACAGAGGTCATTATATATTGTGCAGCTTTTGTCAGATGAGCACAAAGAACCTAAAAAGGCTTTTTAATTTTAAAAAATGTCAAATTAGTGTAGATACTGCATGTCTTCTCTGAGGTATTGTGATCCATTTAGAAGGCGTTGTACATTACTTTTGTGCTGTTGATTTTAAATGTTGTGAAAATTACTTTTAAAATACAACATTGTGAAATTTATAACATTAAAGAGGGAAATACATTACTCATTGCCAGTGAAATTCTAGAGAGATGGGTGTATATTTAAAGTTCTTCAGAGAGTAAGGAAACACCCAGGGGAAAATTCACAACACAGACAAGGTATTAAAGAGTGTCTGTTCTAAAGTTTGACTAAGTGGAAGAAAAAATGACTGATTGAGAATTGTATTTACTTCCTGCTCCTGGACCTCACAGGGCAACACTGCATCTCCACTCTGTCCGCCTGTTCCTTTCCTTGACTTTTGGATTTCCACTGAGTCTGCCCAGCAAATAAGCAAATAGATGGTGGCAGGGTGGTTGTCCCGCCCATGACAAACATCATTTGGTTTCCAAATTCAGCACAGAGTTGAAAACACAGGAGTGGAATGGTCATTGAATAAATAGGAGCAGGACAGCCCTCGTCTGTACTTTGTGGTGATGATAATGTCTATGTCTTTGTAGAGATCATAACCCTCCATCCTGGGAGCCAAGGAAAATAATAATTAAGTCTTCAATTAATGTGTAATCATTTATTATTTTCTAAGACGGAATGACACAGAAGCTGGTCTAGATAAAAATCTCAAAACTTTCATAGGACTGGCTCTAAAGCTTTAAAAACACACACACACATCATTAAGGTAACCAATAACTTCTGTAAGCTTAAACATTTTTAAGGAAAGAATTGCATGAACTAAATTTTATTTTTAAAAGATGACTACTTATAGCCTACTTATTTATGTCCTCCTATCTGTTCTCTTTTTTTGGGGGGGGGGTTGGGGGGCTTAAGGGTGCCAGTGCTAGGAATTAAATTTGAACTCAGGACATTTAGATTAGTTGCATCCTTTTTTTTTTTTTAATCAGTACTGGATATCGAACTCATGACCATGTGCTTTCAAGGCAGGCGCTGCTACTGCTGAGCTAAATCCCCAGCCCCCATCCTCAGCCTTTTTAAAGGTTTTTTTTTTTTTTAATTTTTAAGACAGGTTTTTCACTAAGTTGCACAGGTTAGACCCTGATCTGCCATCCTCCTGCCTCAGGCTCCCAGAATGCTGGGATTAGAGGTGTGTGCCACCACAGCCTCTCTTGTGTTCTCCTTTGGGTGATTCAGACCCTGAAGTGCTGGCTTTGTCTATATGTGGGCACTGTGCTGAGGTTGTGCTGTATGGGAATTAATAATGTTTCACAATAACCCTTTGAGTAGGTATTATTACTGCTCTATTTTATTGATGAAGATCTTTAGAGCATGGGTACATAGCTTAGTGTAGGTCACACCACCAGTGAATGACATCACCAAGAATCAGGTTCAGGATCATTGATGGTTTAATTTGTCTGCTCGCCTCTGGTTTTATACTCCTCCTCCCAGTTCTTGTCATGTTCATCATGATAGTACTAGATCTAAATATAATCATATTACTGAAGGGTTAGTGACTAAATCACCTATCACGTCTAAATTCTTTGACATGCTTTGCATCACTTTCCTCGGAAAGCCCTTTTCTTTGGAGCATTAAGACCATTTTTCTCCCTTTGCTTTGGTATTTCTGTGAGGTGTAACCTTTTCTGACACCATCAGGAAGGGAGGGGATCACTTTCCCCATCCTTCAAACTGCCATTTCATTCATTCAATGTTAGCAGTCTCCCATGCGGTAAGCTCTCAACGAATATCAAATACCTTTCTTCCAATTGGTCCCACAGCCTTTTCTATGTGTCTGAGGGTTGGAGGTATCCTAGAATAAGCTGTACATTATCTTTTTAAGGCTGTTACTGGGAACTCTTGGCCACAATTCTTAGGAACAGATAATAGTATTGGTGAGATCCAGCTGCTGGTCTAGAGTGTTCAGTGCAATTCTTCCAGGGACACAGAAAATACAATGTTATCTCAATGGATAACACTGAGAATTCCCATCTGAAAGTTCATAGTTTTTTTCTTCTGTGACCCTGGAAATTTTGGTAACATCAGTTTTAACTTCCCAGAGTGTTAACTAGCTAGGTCCAAGTAGTATCTATTACTGGAATCACTGGCCTTCTTTCCAGTTGGCTACAACAACCCCTATGCCAATAGCTTGTAAACCGGACTTGTTTTTTTTGTAGTGTTTCAGTGTCTATGTTAAATTGTTTTAGATTCTTTAAAAGTTGCTGTAGAAAATCATGCCTGAATTAAGTTCATTTAATAATGAATATCATCCCTTGATACTGAGATTTAGAGGACTGTGTTCTCATGTATGCTAAGAAGGACCATTATGCACATTCTTACTTACATTTAAATTTAGGTGCAGGGCTAGGAGAGTGTACCTCAGTGTTAGAGAACTTGCTAAGCATGTATATCATGGTTCAATTTCCTAGTAGGAAGCTTGTGTTTACACACGCACACCACAACACATGCGCACATACACACTTACACAAAATTCAGATATATAGCAGCATCCCTAATCCTCCCTTGGTGCTACCTGCAGTCTCCAGGTGTAGAAGTAGCTTCCTTGGGAAGCAATGGAGAAAAAAGAAAAAAAAAAATATAAAATGGTCTTGGTGTAGACAGTCTTTCAGATATATCTTTCTTTAACAGTGCTTGTGTATAAGAGAGGGAGACATAGTTTAGTGACTTTCCTTTGACAGATTGCCTTCCCTTCCCCCCTTCTAATTCTTCTCTTTTATTCTTTTTCCATTTTATTTTTTGAGACAGGGTTTTCTATGTAGGGCAGGCTGACCTCAAACTCATTCCCTTTAAGGCACTATATATTATCAAAGGGATAGCCGAGTAAACTGGGACTATCTCAGGCAGAGCAGAAAGTATTATGCACAAAAGTCTGTTCTCAGAAAAAGATTTCAAGATTGACAGTTAAATGTGTAGAGTGCTAGGAAGTCAGGTGAGATAAGAATAGAGAAGAGTACTGTTGTTCAGTCCCCAGTAGGGTCACAGAGATAGTGAAGATGTAGGACAGTCTCAGCCTGGTGGGATGGTGGCAGCCAAAAGGAGTGGGTTGCTGAGAGAGATGAGGTAAGGAAGGAGAAAAATAGAAACAAACTATTAAAACTTTTTAAAAAAAATGTGTTCATGTATCTAAGGTATACAATATATGATGTAGTAGATTGATTTCTATAGCCAAGAAAATTAAAATCTCCTCACATAATTTACTTTTTCCTTTTTAATGAGAACATCTGAAATGATATTTTCTTAGCTGATTTCCTGTATACAGTAGAATATTAACTATAGTCCTCATTCTGTCCATTAGATGTTAGGTCTTTTTTTAATGAACACCTCCAGGGTAGGAGACAGTGAATAAATGAATGAAGAGAGATAGATACAAAGTAAAGTGAAACTGTGTAAGAGACCCAGTTTCAAAACTGGGAAAAGTATTGAGTTCTCTGAATTTTGCTTAAAAGCGAGCTGCTTTTTAAAACTACTATTTGAAACACATTCTCTTCAGATAAAAGGGCTTGTGAAAAGGTTACGTGACCATGCCTGGAACGATTTTGTAAGACTTGTAAATTCCTCCTTTTACATATTTGCCAGAGGTAAGGAGTGCCTGGTGCTGACAAACGCGATAAAACAGTAGGACAGGATAGTCAGTTTAGCATTCTTTGCAAGTAAATAGCTTCTGTGGCACTGTTTCTAAGAGGCTTCCTAGAAGAGTTGTGAGTATTTATATTTGTAAAACTTTTAAAATAATTTAACATTTCCTAATTGACTGCTTTTTAAATTTTCTAATATTTGTCTTTTGGTATTACTCTTCTTAAACATTTTAATGTGTCTGTGGATTCCTTTTTTCTTGGTCTGTATTTAGTAGAAAAAGCTAAAGAAGTTAGGACTTCGTGAATTGACGTTACATAATTCATTTTGCTTGATATATATGTGTGCAATGACCTTTATATGCCCACTGGAAAAGAAAAACATTTTATATGTAACAATTCATTATGCCTGTGTATATAAAATTTCTACTGCTCATTATGTTCTTACTTAAAACTTTCAAGTTTTAAGACATAGTAAAATTCCTTTCAAATTCTGATGTACATTTCAATAAATACTATGATAAATTACATTTGAATGGGCCTTTAATTTATAAAGTATAATCACAATCTTTTTAAATCAAGAACATGATGAAGCAGGCGTTGGATGTGTTCTCCATTTAACATTAGTAAATAACTAAACAGATTCGGAGGTGTTAAATTACTTGAAGAAGAAATTCAAACTAGAATTAAGCCTTTTGATCTTTGGATGAGCAGTGTTTCCTCTATAGCTCCTGGCAAGGGCCCCTCTGCATTAACAGCACTCTGGAAGCGAAGAAAAACTACATCTAGCTACATTTATCTGAATTAAATTTTAAGAACCCCTTAACATGTGGTCATTACAGCAGACCTTGAATGGAATATTAACTCTGTCAGCATGAACTTTGAAAAAAAGTGTTATTCATGGAAATTCTAACCAAGTTGGTACATGATTCTGTAAAACTTTGATGAACTGACCCAAGAGTGTAACTTAGCTGAAGAGTATAACCTGCCTCAGTTCAACTGTACTGAACTTTTTTACTAATGTGTGTGCTGAAACTGTTTTCTCTCTTTTTGGAGGTACTGGAATTGACCCATAGGCCTTAGACCTTTGGGCAAATGCTGTACCACTGAGCTACATCCCCAGTCCTATGATGTGCTAAAATTTAATTCTTTTAAGGACCATACTAACTCCATCTCTTAAATAGATGCTGGTTTTATATTAGGTGAATGTCAAATGAGTTATTTTTGTTTATGATGAGGTTTTAGTAAAGAATATTTGTGGGCAGTCGAAATTCTTCCTCTACTTGAAACTCCAAATGGTTTATGTTGAAAGTTTGTTGAAGTAAAAGAATAAGATAAAGAAAAACAGTGAGCTGTTATTATCTTGTGATTTTTTTCTTATATTTTCTAAAACAGTTGATTATTAAAGAAGTCAGCAATAATAAAATTATAAAACTATTGAATGAAGAAATAATAATTGTACTTTAAATATTCAAATTGTAAATTTACTTGTTATGAAATGTCTTAAATCAAGAAAAAAATAGTCAATAGAGTCAGAGTAGCAGTTTTTTAAACCAAGAGCTGTGTTTCTAAGTGTCTCCCTAAAATGTAATTCAAACAATTGACATTTAAATTTCTGATACAAATAAGTTAGATTTATATTTCTAAATTTTTGATGACAAAGAAATCTTACCACCTTTAATATCCATATAAATCAAAACAGCAGAAAATGCAATCTCACATTTTATATTTTTAAAATAGACCATAAAGCTACTATCTATCACTGCTTACTTGTTGCTAAGCATACACTGTGAAGATTAACAGCTAAACAAATCCATTTATTCATGTAGGCCATGAGGTCAGTTGATTGAAGCCCTAAATAGATGGACTTGATGATGTCATTAATAAGAAAGAGAAAAATATACCTCTGGGGCCCTTGTTTTACTCCCACTAAGCATGTTCTTTACTCTCTATTTTTTTTTTTATTGGTACCAGGGATCGAACTCACGACTGCATGCTTATAAGGCAGGCGCTTATGCCGCTGAGCTAAATCCTCAGCCCCTAAGCATGTTCTTTAAAAGAGCAAGTAAATTGTTTGCTTTCATGGTCCCCTCCCTGTCCTTCTCAGGAGCTTTCTTTCCTTCAATAAATATTTATTTCGTACTCAAAAAAATATACATAGTCACCTGCCCATCATAGCTTTATGTTTTTAGAGTGCTTCAGTAGTACTTGTTGAATAACCAAACTGACATCATATTAAAAAGCAGGGGACAGCAAGATTACTTTGGGGATTTTACCAAGTGATTGGTTAATATTGTCAAATAATAAACTTTTGATTCTTTGAATGTAGGAAGTGTTGTTCTGTATCTCTTCCCAAAGCCAATGTATGGTTGATAAATGCTTGTCGTGGAAGGGTATGGGGGAGACAACTTGTTTCTCTACCTTCTGCTTCAGAGTTCTTTCCTATGTACAGTTAACTTTAACTCCACAAAATTACTCTTGGTTAGCTCATTTTAATTAACCTATAATTGCCTTTTTCATAACCCCCTATATAAAATATATTTTTTTATTGATTATTGAGTGAGAATATATATTATTTCTTAAAGAAAATTCTCATCCTAATGTGAAGTTATTAGTAAAGGGTAAATTATTCTTCACAATGGATAAGAATAGAAAACTTTTAATGGGAGATATTAAGACTCTTGTTGATTGGTTGTCTTCAGGCAATGTATAAAAATGAGCAGACTGTTGTATGACTAACTCTTTGGGGAGATTCTCCTTGATTTCTGAGAATGGTGATTTCACATAAAAGTGAAATGATATTTCATACTATATATATAAAAAATCCTACCCATCATACTTTTAAGAAATTAGTGTTTTTAAATGTGGAACACATTTGGATATCTCAGTATATGTGTTGGTATGTATGTTCACATATGTGTAAGGAAGCATTCATTCAACAGTGTCTTATTAAGCATATTCTTTGCATACTATTTTAGATTCTTTTAGATTTAGGTTATTTACATATTCTTTTAGATTATCCAGAATATACACAAGATGATCCAAAAATATGATGAATATTTAAAGTTATTATAGTAAAGACACATTGCCATTTATCTACTTCCCAACATTCCCCTTGGTTTTGAGCACACTTATTCCATCATTCTTGCCACTTTGTGAATCAGTTCTAGAAGTTGTTTCATGAGTATCTGTAACAAGGTATGGTAAAAAGTGGTAAATGCTCCTGCCAAGCACCATTCAACAGAAAACCAGGCTGTAAAAATATTACAGTGCCCTCTTATCCACCTTATTTTCTGGATTTACCACTTTTTGTCTCTTCCTTAAAGTCAAAATGATTATGAAAGAGAAATATTTTGAGTCAATTCTGGAAACTGAAGCAGTCATAACAGTGCAACTAAAGATACCTGATGAAGGAGGACTTCCAGAACTGCTTCAAAAAGTGGCAAGAACAAAGGGATAAGTGTGTTTAAAGTAATGGGGAGTATTTTGAAGGCAGTTAATGGCAATGTGTCTTTTACTGGGATACATTTTTAAAATCTAAATACATACTGTAATTCTCAGTGGCACTAGCTATCATTAAACCACTTGTGTCTTAGGGAGCTTCCATTCACTAATCAGAATTCTTAAATGTTCAAAATTGCGAGCATTTACAGTAAACCATTTTTCATACCATTTTTTTATGAAGGGTATACAGTGTGTGTACACATTTCTTTGCTCAACATATGGTTATGTGCTTGTAATAAAAAAAATCTAACAATGAGTGAGGAAATAGGAAAGCCAATACTTTCTCAGAGATCTTAAGTTAGTATTCTTTTCTAATACATAATATTTAGGGTTGTGGATGTGGCTTAGTGGTAGAGTTTTTGCTTTGCATACCCAAGGCCTTGGGTTTGATTCTTGACACCAAAAAACAAACAAGCAAACACACACTAATACATAATGGTTGGTATTTAACTTCATTATGATTTTTCAGTTCTGATGACACATATAAGATTTTACTTCTTTGTATTAAATTTTGTATCATTGGATAGACAATACTTATGAAAACACTTAATTATAGAAATGGGAATTTTTGGATCATTTCTTCCCCAGATAGATTACTTCTGTAGAAGACTAGAAATGGTTGTTTCTAGATACAAATCTGTATCTTAAGACTGCTTAAATTATAATGTTACTGAGATAACTGTCAGTATTACTTCTGGTATATGTGATCTGATCCATAGTGTTCTCATTTGTTGTTACTTTCCCTAGAAATTGTATAATAAATTAAGAGATGGCTGATGTGTTGGTTTGTTGGTTTTTGGGTTTGGTTTTTAATTCTTTGACCTCCAAGGATTTGATCAAACTTAGAAAATCAAATTTTGATTTACACTGCCTTGAAGATTTGTCAACATTGCTAACCATTAGAGAAGTGCAAATTAAAACAGCACTAGGATTCCATCTTACTCCAGAAAAAATCACCATCATCAAGAAATCAAATAATAATGCCAGAAAGGCTGTGGAGGAAAAAGGAACCTTTCTACAAATTGGTGGGAATTTAAACTAAGAATACCCACTATGGAAATCAGTATGGAGGTTCCTCAAAAATCTAAAACTAGAAATTTCATTTGACCCAGCTATTTCCTTTCTAGGTATCTTCCCAAAAAGAGTTAAAGAATCATTGCAGTGATACATGCATACCCATGTTTATAGTAGCACAATTCATAATAGCTAAATCTTGGAAGCAACTTGTGTGTTTATCAACAGATGAATGGATAAGAAAATGTGATATACATAAAGTACTACTCTGACATAAAAATAAAGTTGTGTATTTTTCAGGAAAATAGATGCACCCTGAGACCATAATGTTAAGTGAAATAAATCAGATACAGATGCTTAAATATCACAGATTTATTTTATGAGAGACCCACAATATAAAAAGAGCAAAATAAAATATAATACAAAGTATATAAAGAGATCTTTCTCAAATGGTAAGGGGAATTAGGAATTGAAAGGGAATAAAAAAAGAAATATTATTTGTTACATACATGTACCAACTCCACACAAAGAATGCAAATGTTATTTAATAAAAAAAAGATTTGTCATTGTATTGATTAAATTCTCCAGTAGAAACACTGTAGATATTCTTAAACAAAACTAACTAGATCAAGTAAGATTCCTTGTTGGATCATACTACGCAGATGGCTGTTCTTGGCACAATGCACCCCCAAAGGTAGTTGACTACTTTATAGGTGGCATGCAGTATTTTTTTGAAAATTTAATTTTGTTCATTTTTAACCTGTTAAGGCCTATTTTTATTACATGTTTTAAGAATGTATTGTGGTTTACTAAATATTGCCAATGCTGAATTTGAAAACAAGAAATAGGTTTATATGAGTTACATGCCTCAGAAAGAATCCCAAATAGCAATTTGGAGTGATATGCTCTAAATGTGCTGTTGAATTAAATGTGGATGAGATAAGTATTAAGAATAAAGTACAGTTTCAAGAATCATGGAATTTGTACTTAAATTGCAAAGGGTGTGGGAAAGATGTGCATGTAAGTGTTCATAACAACATTATACACAACAGCCAAAAATGAAAGTAAACCAAATGTCATCATTTGGTGGCAGGTTCAATGAAATGTAGTAGATTCATACAGTTACATGTTATCAGGCAATAAAAAGTAATGGGTATATACTGCAATATGGTTGAAGCTTAGTGAAGAAGCAAGATAAAAAATACATACTGTATGATTTCATTAATATAAAATGCTAAAACACAAATATGATAGAGATAGAAAGTACATGAGTAGGCTGAGTAGGTTGGAGTTAGAACAAATATATTAGAAAGAAAAAAGTGATTTCAGCTTATGTAAAGCAGTTACAAGAAATACTAGAGTGGAAGAAACTTAAATTTCCTAGTCCAGTGCCTCATTCTATAAGATGGAAAATGTCACCTTCACTTGCTAAGTTTAATTCAGGTGTCCAGTGGTTATCTCATCATAACTTTAGTTTGCAGTTTGGTGAAGGATAATGATGTTGAACATTTTTGTGTGCCTCACTGCTATTAGCAGTATTCTCATTGATGAAAGTTTCACAACCTTTTCATATTTTATAATTGGAATATTGGCTTTCTTACTGCTTAGAGTAGTCTCTGTATGTTCTATGGTGTACCTTTTTGTTGGATATGTGACTTGTAAATATCTTCTTCCAGTCTGACTTATCTTTTTATCCTCTTAATAATGTCTTTCACTAGTTTCTAATTTTTGATTATCAAGGCATATAATATATGCAATATTCAGTCTTTGGTTAACTGTATGTTTGCTGCAATGCCTAAGAATTTCTGCCTAATTGTTGGTCCAAAGGATTTTTTTCCTCCTGTGTTTTCATCTAAGTATTTTTTAAATTTATATTTTATACCAGAGCAACTTGGGGTTTTATAAGGTACATCTTTTAGATTTTAATCTTTTTTTAAAAAATTAATTTATTGTACCCATTGTTGTGAGTTGTCTATAAATGCTGATTCTGAAAACTATTTGAAAGAATTCACTGATTGAAATCAGAACATCATGTCTTTTACTCCATCCTTCATGAATGTACAAAGTGCCATAAATTTGACCACACATGATTTCAAGTGGTGAACGGCTTTACTGCCCCGCTGTAGGTGATGTTCCTGATAAACTAGCATCTGGGCCATTTCCCTTTTCACTTTTCCATCACAGTTCTGGAAGAATTTTGAGAGTAGCCCCTTCATTATTACCTTGGAAGGAATACAATGAGTTAGAAGCTCATGAACCTTCCATGAACTTCAAAGGGAACTTTGTAACATCCGCTGACTGACAGTAGCAATCCTCATCTCTGTTTGTCAGAGAATTTTTTGATCTGCAGTAAAAAGATAGTATTGCCCTCTGCAGGCTCAACATAAAGTTGTTCTGAGATTTCTACAGGGATTTTGTAAGCCAGCTTGAAAGGAAGATTTAGCCCTTCTTTCTTGCATACAGTTGTTAACACATGACAGATACCTTTAAGATTGTGAACAGGCTTCTGAATTGCAGGCACCATGGGTGTTTCTAGCACCCGCTCTACTGGAACAGCTTAGATTTTAATATTTTTGAGCTGAGATATCATGTGCAAAGTTCTAGTTAGTGTTGGTCAAAAACATGGGGCTAGGAAAGTAACTGCGGAAAATTTAAGTTTTCTTTCTCATTATGCTGGGCTTCAGTATGTTTTTTTCCCAGAGTGCATCACACTCCAACACAGATTTAACATTTGTTGATAATGATGACTCAGTGATGTTTACCAAAGTTCACATTTGATTATTGAGATTGTAACTTGAAAGCAATATTTGCTTTCATCCTTTGACTAATCTACCAGTGTGCTTGCTTAACTGACAGTGTACTCCACTATTTAATGTGAATATTTTAATAATTACAGTTCTCATGTTTAATAATGTGGTTAGTTCTTGGCATCCTTCAGAAATTTCAACTCAGAATTTTTTAGCTTCTTTTTTAGTAAAATTTTCTTTCTTTTATATTGTATCAGGGAATGTACTATTCAGGGATAAGTTTTTGTCTTAGTTGGTAGCTTTTTTTCTTTGAATTTTTATGAATAAGTATTTAACCTTCTTGAAAAAGGAGAGATGAAAATTACATTGTAAGTTGATATGACATTTTATGCTTAATTTTTATGCCAAAGAAGAGAGAGGTTAAAATTTTTCTATAGTTCTCTCTTTCTGTATTAGTGTTAATATAAAAAAAATTAAGTTGTAGCACCAGTCACATTTTGTAGCATTTTTAGACCTATTTTCCCGTACCAACCCAATTCTTCCATGTGCATGGCTACAAGGCAACAAAAGTGTTGGTCCGTGTGGCAGTTTCAGTAGATGATGTTGAGTCCAGTTGCTGCTGACATTGACTTATGGGACAGAAAACCTCACGCACAGTGAATGGAGTCACAGTGAACATTAGGGTATGATTTCAATTTGTTGAGAGAAATTGCTTAGTAATTTCTATAATCACTTATAAATTATTTTGGCTTGCTAACTCAATAAAGACTAGTATTTGTTAGAGAACTACACCCAAACACTTGTCAGAGTTCCTGTAACTAGATAAGCATTCAGTTAATATTCACTTTCATGTAGGGTTCACTTAGGTTATCTTTGCCACAGTTTGGATTCATTTTCTTTTTAACATCTGAGGAACCTCTGGTATTTCTTTAATATATGTGGTGGTTCTTTACGTCGTTTTGAGCATACACTGGGTGTCCAGTAAATGTTGACTCTTGGGACTCCACTATAAATAATATATTATTTTCAGGTCTGTTTTTTCAAACTTGCTCATTGGTTTATGTTAATTTTATTTCTCTTCCAACTGCCAAAGTTCTGGGGATTGAACCCAGATCTTGTACCTGCGAAGGACATGCTGTATCTCTGAACTACAACCCCAGCCAGTTTGTTTTTTCTTGACATGTCATTTTTACCGGAGATTTTCCTCATATTTCTTCTTTCTTTCTTTAACTTTGCATAACATAAACATTACGTAAAAGATACTTAGAGAAACAAGGGATAAGTAAAATTTCAGTGACATTTGTGGAATACAAAGCTTTAATTTTTGATTTATATGTGTATTTCTATCCTAGATGTTGGTCCGTGTGGCAGTTCTGAGGACAGAGGAAAGTAGAGAGGCAGGGAGGGAAAGGGTTTGTGTATATGTATCAAACTATTAAATTATATTTTGGTTTTTTGGCATAGAAATATTGCTCATTTAAAAAATATGAAGGGAATTAGTTTCTTTCATTGCATAATTAATTTCTTGCTTTAATAAAAAACAAATAGACTGGGGATTTAAATGTGTGGAAGCCACTGATGAACTTTTGGACAGCTTTTAAGATTTCTTGTATTCGCTAGTTCTGAGATACCCTTAAATTGATATGCACTGTATTTTTTATCATATCCATATGTACACTTGACTGACCCAGGTAGCAAATTTCAGGCAACATGCAGATTTCCTAGTTTCCAAGAGGGTATATTATTACTCTAACTGAATGCTTCTGTATTCAGGCACTGGATTATTAGACTAGTAGTTTTCAAACTTGGCTGCATTTTAGAATCATTTGGGGGATGTATTTTTATTAGTACATATTTGTAATACACAATGATTTTATTCTTTGTGGGGACTTGGTACATGTACATAACACATCTTAATTTTTTTCTCACCTTCTCCATCTTCTCATTTGAGAAAAATCTTTTTTCTTCCTATTACCTGTCATTTATTTTTCTCTTTATTTATGTTTATGGTTTCTCATATAAGAGAAACCATTTGATATTTAAGCTTCTATGTCTACTTTTTGTCACAACGTTATGGTCTCAAGATGGATTCATTTTCCAGTGGTTAACTTGCATTTATCTGTTTTTATGTCGGTGTAGTACTCTTTTGTATGTAAATACCACATTCTCTTTATCCATTCAACTGTTGATGAACCAATAGGCTACTTCCAAGATTTAGTTATTACGAATTGTGTGCTAGTATAAAAATGGGGATGCATGTATCACTGTAAAGTGATTCTTAACTCTTTTGGGATGCTATCTAGAAGAGGAATATCTGTATCAAATGAAATTTCTAGGTTTAGCTTTTTGAGAATTATATCATTTAGCATCTCATTAGTTAGCTACCATAGTACATATTCAACTTCACCAGAATTATATTTAAAAAATTTTACTTCTTCTACTGAAATACCTATCTGCTTAAAGCAAAATAAAAAAAATAAAAGTATAGTGCTTCATAAAAGTTAGTTGGCAAGTTAATTTGAAATATAGCTCTAATTAAGGCCAAAGAAAAGTAGACATTCATTGTGCTCACTTGATTAGTCGCAGTATGTTTATGTGTGCATGCATGAAGATACATGCATGTTTGAGTGTGTGTGTATACATATACACAAAAATGTATACAAGTATATGTAGAACATATTCAGGGTAAGGTAAACAAAACCTGACCCTATATAATGAAGTATGAAATCATAATTATGAAGTAGGACAACTTGTATATTGTGAAATATACTACATTTGCACTGCATAATGACTTCTTGTATACATGAAAAGTATAACAGACTCATCAATACCGTCAATTTGTACTGTCAGTTTGTTACATAATTTTTAAGACAAGCAATTTAGGAAAAACTAAACTAATTTGATTTAAGATATAAGAAAGGTACCAAGAGATGGGAGAGGGAGAGAAAGCACAAAGAATTAAGGTGTTGTGTGTATGTACCAACTCTCCAAGATGAAGTCAGTCATGCATTGCAGATGTGTACGAATAAAAATGAAAAAGTAAAAAATGTTTACATAGTTTTTTTTAGTTGAAGCCTAAATTAAGTTGAAAAACTCCTGTTACTGCCTACTTGACCCATTTATTGTGTGAATTAGGATACAGAGCATGTTATGCCTTCTGGCTGTATAATACCCAAAATATTAGCTCCATCTACTCACCTTGAAAGCCTACTGATACAGAAGTTCTGTGGTGTTCTTGTGCCCCACTTTACATAACTCCTGTATTTCTAAAAGTAGTTACAAGGAAAAATTTGAAATAAGTGCAATAGAGTAACAAAGCTATGAAAACTATACTTTAGTAGATTCATTCTTTAATAAGTAATTAGGCATATTCAGAAAAATATGTAATAATCAAAAATATAAAAAAATTACATTCATGGTTTCTGCTTCAGAAAGCAATTCTGGCAAATCAGATGATAAACATTGTAAGCTATTCTGTAAGAAAAAAGGCTGATGTATTTATTAGTCACTTTCCCTGGGACAAAATACCAGACACCTGCAGTTTACAGGAGGAGAAATTTATTTTGGCCCATAGTTTCAGTCCGTGGTTGGTTGGTTCCAAGGCAGAAAGGGGCATCATGGAGGAAAGCTGCTCAACACATGACAGGAAGCAGAGAGAGCAAGGCAGGGCCGGGAACTAGAATACACTGTCTCAAGTCCAAGTTATAGCCCAGCTAACCTAACTGTAGCCAGGCCCCACTTCCTAACAGCACATACATTTAACTAGTGACCTTATCAATGGACGAATGCTCTGCTCAGTATAAAAGTGTCTGATCTAATCACCTTCCAAATGCATAAGATTTTGGGGGACCATCATAACCATCTGCTTAGCCCCAGGAAAAGGTCATGCCCATCTTGTGCAAAATGCTAAAAGTTGTCAAAGTCTTAACAGTTCCAGCATTGTTGACATCTCAAGTCCAAAGTCTTCTGGGATCTACACCGCACTTTCTGCTTCACTTTCACAGCTCCACACACTGTTTTCTGAGGCGCACACTTCTGGCCTAACAGGGCTTCTTCTGAAATTTGAGGGCCAGAAGCCTCTGCGACCCCACAATTCTAACATTCTACATGCAAACACATGAGACTTTTGTGGGACACTTTAGAGCTAAACCATAATAGCAAGGGTTCTTTTTTCCTGCTCTGAATTAGTTGCTTGGCTCCTGCTTATTACTCTTACTGCCATTATAGGAATGCTAGAGACAACCTGTGTTTGTGGCTTTGGTGCTTTTCATTTTCACAGTGATAGGTATGGACCACAGGGTCTACAGGAGTGTTCTATAAATGTTTTTTAAATGATACTAAGAGACTTTATTTTTTCTTTTTGTTTTGCATTAGCATGATATTATAGTACATGTAGTTTATAATCATATTTAAAAGTGGATACGTGTGCATAATAAAGCTTGACTCTTTTTAAAATCCCCTTCCTTGCTCTCCTGTCTCCCTCCCTTCTTCCCTCCTATAATACCCTTTTCACCTTTTCTTATCTTTTCTTTTTTTCTTTCTTTTCTTTGTTTCTTTTTTTTGTCTTTTTGAGACAGGGTCTCACTGTGCAGTTCAGGCTGGCTTTGAGCTCACTTTGTAGCCCAGGCTGGTCTCAAACTTGGAACAATCCTCCTGCTGCAGCCTCCTGAGTGCTGAGATTATAGGTGTGCACCATCATGCCCGACTACCATTTTCCTTCTTATTGATATGATTAATCTTGTGTTTATACATATGTTTACATTCACTGAGGTTATTTGGTTTCTGTACATGGCATATCATTATTACTTCTCTTTCCCCTACTCTTCTTGGTTCATCCTCTTGAGCCTCTTCTTGTTTGCAAGATAATCTGTCCCCTTATCACCTATCTTTTACTGTGCTATTTGCACTTTGCCTTACTCAAGTGGTAAGAATGTAAACTAGTACAACCATTATGGAAATTAGTATGGAAATTCCTCAAAGAACTATGACCCAGTTATCTCCGTTTTAGGTATCTTCCCCTAAGTGACTTTAAAGTAGAAGGACTTCTATGAGTACAACAAGAATGGTTCTTGAAGACTGGAGCATCTGAAGAGAGAGGATTTTCACTGTTGGACTGCAGAGAAGTCTTGTAAAAATATTCTTGCCATAGGCAGCATATGCTTTAGTGCACAAAGTATGTTGAATCACTGCAAGCTAAAACCGAGTAGGCTTTATGCAAGCCTGTGGTTCTCTAGATTAGTGGTTTCCGGTAAGGCTTGCTCTGGAGCTCAAATCTTCACTGGGGTGGGTCTGTTTGCAAGCTCACTCCAGTGGCTGTTGGGTAGTCACAACAATATATTTCATTTAACTCAGCTTATCAAAAATATTATTTCAACATTTAATAACTATACAAAAATACTAACAGATACTTAATATGTAGTACCAAGTCTGTGAAACACTGTGTTTTATACTGGTACCTTATCTCAATTCTGAAGCTGTTTGTATTTAAAGTACTTGATCTTTATTTAGGTGTCATGCAATTTGTAGTTGAAAAAAATAAGGATATGGACTGGAGAAATAGCTTAGTGGTAGAGCACTTGCCTAGTGTGTATAAGGCCCTAGGTTCAATCCCCAGTACTACAAAAACAAAAATAGGCATAGACTTTTTGTTGTTATTCCCTAAATGATACAACATAATAATTATGTATGTAGTATTTACATTGTATTAAATATTATAAGTTATCTAGAGATAATTCAAGTATGAAGGAGGCTATACCTAAATTATATGCAAAGGTCATTTATTTGAGGGACTTGACCACCTGCAGATTTTTAAATCCTGAGCCTCCAAGAACCAGTCTTCTGTGAAGAATGAGGGACAGATGTAATTAATGTGGCTTTGGATCATTGGTCATACTTGTGTGAGCTATGCTGTTGACAGAAAACTTGAAGTGATGATGAATGGCTTGTGGTAGGGATTTGATATTCCAGATGTTGAAATATAAAATAATTGAGTGTGAGAAACTGACACCAGAAGTTTCTCAAAAATTCAATATTTAGTTTACCATTCTGTTCATCACTTTTTCCTGATGTGTGGCCCAACCCAGATAACAACACTTGGAGTTAGAACCCCCTTTCCAGGCTTTTATTTTCTGGAAGTCTCCATGGAAACCCTTTCCTAACCAGGACCAGCAGTGTTTTGGGGTGGAAGCTTGCCCTAGGAATGAGAATGAGGGTCTTAGCCTTAGGTTTCCTTTGAATATTCAAAAACTTAGTTCAGCTGCCATGTTCTGATTCAATTCTAAAGCTCTTGTTTCTGTTTCCCAAGTTGTTGAATGTTAGAGGTAAAAGGGACATGAGATCATCTAGTCTAATAGTAGTGTTTTGGAAATAAGGAAATGAAGAACCAGTGAAATTAAATGGTTTAGTTAAGGTCACGCATGTGGCCATGTATACAATACCCAGGTCTTTCTGCTGTCCAGTAGGTGTGTTGTTTCCCTAACCCCACCTGGAGAGTAGCAGCCTCTGTTGGTATGGGTACACATCTGACTGCTGCGTTCTCTTCATATGGCAGGGTTTAACTGGATTGACCTCATCAAGGTTATGGGGAGAGGTAAGGATTTGGTGGGGTTTTGTTTCTTTGTTGTACCATGGTATGTGGGACAACTCGAGACAAATTTCTTTATCTCTGTAAAGCACAGTTAAATGACAATGGAAATTGCCTCAGGAAATTAAAACTTAAGAAAGGGTCTACACAAGACTTGGCAATACATATTCAATAATTACATTTTTATATACTGCTACTCAGCTTTTGCCTTTGTGTGTGTGTGTGTGTGTGTGAGAGAGAGAGAGAGAGAGAGAGACAGACAGAGAGAGAGAGAGAGAGAGAGAGAGAGAGAGAGAGAGAGAGAGAGAGAGAAAGACACACTGACTCACTGTTGCCCATCCCAAGCTGGTTTCCATTAGCTCAAGTGATCCTCCATCCTCAGCCTCCCGTGTAACTGGGAAGAGAGGCACACAACCACATAGCAGCCTTCCAAGACAGGGCACTTTGTAATACAAGGTTAATACTCAAGAGTTAGGAGTTGATGATATTGGATAAAACTACAGTATTCTGTAGAAGTTAAAGCAAAAAATTGGCCAACACTCTCATATATGAAGACACTGAGTCTGTTTTAGGAAAGGAAAAAATGTCAGAATTACACATGGTGATGAAATGAGAAGTCATAAGAGGAGAGATCAGAGGTGGGCAGAAGCTAGCTGTGATTCTTACACTTTACCATGCATTAGAATCACTTGGAGGGTTGTTAAAAATGAGCTATAAGGCCCTACTCTCAGCATTTCTGATTATGTAGGTCAGGTGAGGAGATGAGTATTTGCAATTTGGAGAAGGGTCCAGGTGCTCTGAAATTGTATTGATAGTTATTCTGGTGTCTTGTAAGCCAAAAAAAATGAATTTAGGGTATTAATACATCAGAAAGCCAGTGAGGATTGGCGATGTGATATGATGTGATTTACATGTTAGGAAATTACTACTACTAAAAAGGAGAATGGATTTTAATGTACAGAAGGCAAAACTGAGAACAGCTAGAAAGCTGTTGGAGCAGTCTAGGCAAGAGATGATGGCTTAAACATCTAGTGAAACATTACAGTCTTAGGGTGTGTTTTAGAGGTAAAAACCCATGGGATTTGCAATAAATTGGAAATAGGAAATAAGGGACCAAGAGAATCAATGAATGCTTAGGAGTTTTGCATGAGTTAACTGGGTGGTTAGTAATGTCATTTGCAGAGAGATAGAGAATAATGAGGTTTTTGTGAGAATGAGGATTGGAGGTAGGAGAAATCAAGAGTTTTGGTTATATGAAATTTGAGATGGTTATGTGAAATTTGAAAAAAACCTGTGGACATCCAGATGGAGATAGCTATAAGATTTGTGAACATGTATGTCAGAGCTAAATAAACAGTAAGGGTTGGAGATGTGAATTTACAGCCACCCACATATAGGTGATATTAAAAGTTGTGGGGTATGATTAAATCACCTGGGGGCAGGGGTTGTGGAATGAGAATAGGAAAGGGTACAGAATGGATCCTATGGTGCTTCAACTTTGAGAAATCATGCAGAGGAGGTAGAAGTGTAGACTGAGGAGTGGCAGTGAGGGAAGAAAGCAGTAGATTGTGTTGCCCTCCTCACACACACGCATGCACACCAACACGAAAAACAGGAAAAAGTTCAAAGCAGCGGGCTTGCACAGTTGTGAAGTGGAGTTTAATGTGACCAAGATGGCAAAGATAATTTTGTTTAATTTGGACCGAGGATCTAACTCATAACCTCATACTTGTCAGATAGGCACTTATGCCGCTGAGCTGAATCCCCAGCCCCAAGAGTTATATAGTATCATGGTTTTCTCTTGTTTTCTTTTATGGCATATCTTTTGAAACCACTTTGACATACTCACTCTGATTTGAAATTAGACTTACCAAGCAAAGGGAGTTTTGTTAACTGGGTTCCTCAAAAGCACAGTGTTATTCCTACCCTGGAACAAAGTTTATTTCAGTCTAGTTTGAGTATATACATTAAACTGGAAAAATTTAAGAAAGAAGTCTCTGTTTTACAATTGAGGTGCAAATTTAGGGGCTTTGTAAACATTTTCAGTTATTTTGGAAGATTGCCTTATGAGCACTAACTACAGTGTATCTTAAATTTGATATTTCCTCTATATTGAGAAGGGTGGGTTTTAAATTTCTTTTTGGTTCTTAGATTGTAACTTAAAAAGGTATTCCTCTAAGATGTAATTTAATTTTTATATTTTTGTCTTTATTAATGAAGTTATATTTTTGTGTAGTACTTTGAGTATATAAAAATACTATGAAAAAGCAAACAAATGAAATCTCTCTTTGGGTTTAAGCACCTTATAAAGGATATAACTATGCTTCAAACAACATTTTTAAGATTTTTGTCTTTCAAGCCAATGAAAAAACATTTGATTAAAATTCCATTTTTTTTTATTCATCTGTTGTAAGGATACGAATATTGACAGTAAAGGAGTTTTGAACATAATGGATGCAAGATTTTGAAATGCTATGTAAATTAAAATAAGAAGATCAATAATATAAGCAGATATCTATTAACTGCTCTATTAAAATGAAGTTTTGTTATTTTTAAATATATTGTATATGTGAAATGATACCTTACTATATATTACCTTTAGCCTTGACTTGGTGAAAATTACTGTCTCAAATGTCTTTTCAGTGTAATTTTCTCTCCACATTATAAGCAGTCTCTAAATGACAGATATTGATAGTCAAACTCTACCATTAGTGAAGAAAAGCTTGCACAGTGATACCTTGGGAAGGAAAAGTGATACAAGTATTCCTGCTTAAAAGAGGCAAGAGGCCTTTGATAGTAATGCTAACTTAAAATATTAATGATAGCTAGTATTTATAGCTTGTGCTTGTTGATAATATAATCATTATTGACTAATGATGGTACCTTCCACATTACCAAAATTTTCCACATTTAAATTTAAATGTGAGGTAGATTTCTTACATATATATATTTAGATAATCCATTTAGATTTGATTTTGGTTTGGGTGATATTTAATTTAGTTTTTTTATTGCTTCAGAGCATCTAACCCAAAAAATTAAGAACACAAGAGATGTGAGTAGGTTAAAAAAACAAAGTTTTTAAAAATTGCTGATGAGTATAAGGATTCATGTCGAATCTAGCTCTCCACTTGCTATTCTTTTCACTAGATTGGATTGTGTAGTAAATAAAGTAAACACATTCTTAAGTTTGATGTGAATGTGTCACAATTGGGAACCAATTGACCCTTTAGAATTTGCCTGTCTAAGCTCTAGTTTTCTGAATCACTTTTCTCTCTTATGGGAAGCTTCCCTTGATCCCTGCCTTCTCATTCCCACTCAGATAGTTTTGTCTGGCTCTGTTTCAGAATTTTCAAGGTTTCTTATCTGTTTTAAGACATTTCCTTTTTGCTTTGTGTCTTTTGCATGTTCCTTATTGGATTATAGTTCCTTATGAAAGGGTCTTGCTCTCACTCACAGGTACTTTGGGTTTTTCAGTACCAAAGGTGCAAAAATGTCTCACTAATTAAAGCAATAACAGAAGTGTTCTATATAAATAATAGCTATTTCAACCAGTGCTTTGTTCTGCTTTTCTTTGCTATAATAAGCTTATTGCTAATAATTAGAAACAGGGTTTCATTCCAGACTCATAGTATTTTAGGAATTAAGACAGCAACACACACACACACAGAGCATCAAAATTGTGGGTTAGAGTTTATTACAGCATGCATCAAACAGGGAGGACATCTCCAAGAATTTCAGTTTGATCTGGATTTTGAAAAATAACAGACAGTGTTTATAATGGTAGGAAGGTTGAGGAGTCTGGAAAGAGAAATACAAGGAGATATTTGAGGTGGATACTATCGACCTGATAGACTCTTAGGGATTGGAGGAGCATAGTTGAGAAAGGACTTTTAGCTTCAGGCAGCTGAAAAAAGATGAGAAGACTTGGAGAATCTTTAAAAATTCATTTCTGGTACTGTAATACAATGACTTTTTGTTTTCTCATACTTACGGATTGTTTTTTGCTTATGTGTGTATAAGCTGTGGAATTTTCAGCATTTTAACTTGGTACCAAGGTGTGTCACTGAATTCTCAGTTATAAAAGCTTTTCTGTTGATCACTGATTTCTCCTTATGACTTCTCTGTAGAATTTTACTAAACTGCTCAACTCTAAAAAGCACTGTTTTCTTATATGACTCTATTTGCTTTTCTCTACCTGAACTATCAATTATTTTTGGGCTTTTCCTAGGTATTTCAGTTGACTCCTCCAAACTCAGTTCATACTTCCCATCTGTAAATCATTTGTGGATTCCTAAGGAAGTTGGCTGCTCATCTATAATCAGCTATACCATTTTTATTCTTATCTTAAATCAATCACCAAACTATTATAATTTTGTATATGTCTGTTGTTCCATTACACCATGAACACTTGAGGGATAAGAACTGAGTCCCTCTTCTTTATGTCTCAGCATGTGAGCACAATCTACCACAATAATTGTTACAGGATGAATATTTGTTTATATGAGTGAGTAATTTCTGAAGAATAAAACCTAAAATTTGAAATTGGAAAACATTTTTCTTCATATAGATTCTTATAAACATATATTCATTATAAAAGCATTTAAAATTCTTTTTTTTGCAATTGTAAAAGACTTTTCTACAATATAGTGTGTCTAATTATATTACTAAAAGTTTTATCTTAATAGGTTAATATAAAATGTACTGCATCTGTCTCTTCAGTATGACTAGTGCACAGGAGCGCTTGAATTTGTGTGAATAGGTATGATGACTGATTTCCACTCAGAGAAGTTAAGGATTTTTATAATTTATCTTAACAAAGACAATAAATTATACTCTTCACTTACTATATAGTGGCAAACACACTTATTAAGCTAGAGACAAATATGACATCTCCTTATCCTGTCTTTGTTATTATCAAATAATGTATATATATAATGCTCAAAAAACAAAACAAAGTGAAGATTGGAAAAGGAAAACAACAGTTGATATTGTGCTGTTCAGGAATGTGAAAATTATATATACATATCTTTGGGGATTTCATAAAATCATATTTAGGAATATATATATGTATATATAACTTTATTTTCTGCATTTTATTTTTATTTTAGGAGAAAAACAAAAGCCAAGGCACCACTTCCTCCAGCTGAGACAAAATACGTGGATGCCTCTTCATTTGATGATTCTGTAGAATCTGCTGCTTTCATTATGGAACAGAAAGAAAACATAATAGATAAAGACATTGACCTTACAGTGCTTTTACCTGGGGATATCATCAAATCTACTACTGTTCATGGCAGGTATGTTGGAGAATGTTAAACACTAGGACCTTCCTTTTATCATTCAGACCTCTGTAATAGATCTCTTGATTTTTTTTTGTAGTGACAAAATATTTCATTCACCATTCAGCTATATGTGTTTTTAAAAGTGGCATGCTAAAAGGGTATTAATTTTTTACTATCAGTATTTTAACATCAATGCTAGATGAATTCCACCAACCCATATGACTCTTAAAATTTTAAGTTATTAAAAATAGGCCTTTCCTAGAGGAGTTCTAATTACTGATATGATTTAGTAAGTCAATGCTATGAAAAAAAAATTCCCCTTTTATATTAATCACTTTCCATCACTGGACAAAAATACCAAGCACTCAAACCTTAAATCATATTTTAAAGCAGGAGAGGTTTATTTTTGCTTGTGGTTTCAGAGAATTCAGTCCATGACAAGCTGTCTCCAAGGTATACACAACATGGTGGATAAAAGTTCCTCAACCTGCAGCTTCCAGGAAGCAGAGAGAGAGAAAGAGAGAGAAAGAGCCCAGGACAAGACTATACCCTTCCAGGTCACACCCCGCAGTGATGCACCGTCTCGAACCAGGCCCCACTTTCTAATAGTGCACGCAGCTATGAACTCCTTGATGGATTAGTCCACTAATGAGTATAGTACCCACGTGATCCAGTCATCTTCCCAAAGGCCCACTTCTGCACACATGAGATCTGGAGGGACATTTTAGATATAAACCATAACATCGCTATCCAAATTGTTCTTTCTACTTTAAGTTGATTCTTTGATTTGTAAAAGTCACCAGTCACTTCTAAAACATAATATTCTCTTATTAAAACAGATAAATTTGCCCATGAAATTATTTTTTTTTATTACTTCATCAATTCAACTTATTGTAAAAGTGAGAATGAGGTAAATAGAAGTATAAAATCAAACTTGAGCAAAGAATGAAAATGTAATTTAGGAGACTGATAATTTTAAGCACCTGCATAAAAATTGTAAAATGAAACAAGGCCAAATGCAATTTTCCATTTCTTTCTGAAGTGGAAAGTTACATGAACTCTATACTCAAACATTTTCCATCTTTTCCATCAATTGCCCATTGTTATCTAAGAGTATGCTTTACAAATTGAAGCTGTTTGGAGTTTAGTATGGTACGTGTATGTTTATATGGAAGACAAAAGAATAAACAATAAGTTGGATGTTGCATTTGTATAATTTTTTTTTTAGAAAACTTAAAATAACCTTAAATTTAACATTTTCAAAATCATGTAACTTTACAAATTATGAATATAGGTGACAATGAAGTAGTTCAGTTTTAGCAAATAACACATGGTGTTATGTATTAATGCTCATTAAGTTAATGTAAATTGCTTTTTGCAGTTTGTATTGAAAGTAGTTTTAGAGAGCATGCATTAATCTTTATGGAGTTGAAACTTGTGAATGCCCTCCTTGCACTCACATTTTGCCTTATATGCCTGACTAAGGAAAGCATTATGGAAGTTAGAGACTGGCTGTCATCTCCTCTCTTTCTCTCTTTGAAATTTTTTTTTTTTTTTTTTTGGTGCCAGTAGTCAAACTCAGGCAGGCCCTTATGCTTGCATATCCCCAGCCCCTTATCATCTCAATTCTTGACAAAAGGCCATTATTCTAGTTTTAAGTAATAATTATAATGGATATGTTTGAGAGTCATTAAGACAATTCTATTCCCTGAATTCCAAGTCAGTTTAAAATAAAAGAATGGACAGCATTTTTCCTAGTTCTTCCCTGATGCTTACAGGTAATACTTGCTTCATCACTGCTAATGCTTCTGAATTTCTTCTTGGAAGAAATCTCTCTATTGCCATCTTTTCTGTTTGCTGTCACTCAGATTCTGAATTTTTCCCCCTAAATTTCAGTGGCTTTAGTTTCAGAATCTGGTTTTCCTTCCTGACTCACCATCACAATTATCTTAGACTTTGAGCATACCACCCTTCACCCTGGGAGGCTCTGTCCACAGGCAGGTGGCCCTCACCTCTGGGATTGAATCGTGGATTCTCACCACTTTCCAGCCATCCCGTTACTGGATTGATTCTTTAACACAGCCTTTATAATAGTTTCTTTCTCTGTCTTGATTTAATCTTTTTCCTCACCGCCCCCCTTAAGCCTAAGTTATGACTTTTCTTTGTTGCATTTTTTTCATGTCTAAATTTTGTCACATCCAATTTCTGTTCCTATCTAATTGTAAGTTTATATCAATCCTTTCTGCTTCATTTCTACTCAGCCAGGACTCTAGACTTTTCTCACCCTCCTGTGACCTTCTAGCCATTTGTCTTCTAAGTCCTGAGTAAATTTCCATCCATCATGTTTTTTCCCTGGGCCACTGCCTATTGTTGAATTACTGTATTCTTATCTATGAAAATTTCACTAAGATTAAGTGAAATACTATCAGTACTTGGTGCTTATTACAGCTTTTTATTTTTTATTTTTATTTACTTTTTGTGGCAGTACAGAAAGAACCCAGTCTCTCTTTTCTCCTGGGGGCTGTTGTCATTTCCAGGGAGACTTTCCATTTACCTGGCACCCACAGACTAAATCTGACTAAGGCACCTCTCATTTTGTGGCACCTCCTTTGATAAAAGACAATAAGGGACAGGAATTCAATACCAAACTAAGGAAGTTCAAACTACTTATTATGGAGATTGGGACGTGTGATTTTCCTCTCTGAAATTAAGTAGGCTTTTCCTTTGCTGCCCTCCTTTGTAGGTCTTAAGCTTCACCACATGATTCTTTGTTTTCCTATAGATACTCCATGTTTTCCACTTCCATTCCTTTTTGAACTTCTTTTTTTAAAAACCCTGGCAGAATTTATCACTTTTACTTTCTCCAGTTAATTTATGTAGCTCAAATGACACTTTTTATATAAAGGCTCCCTAAGTTTCCCAGGATCAGCTGTTCTTTTCAGCTAAGGCTTCTTTTGGATTCCTTATACTATGGATGTTGACTGTTCTCCTGTGCTGTCATTTATATGTCTGTCTGCTCTTCTTGAGTAAACCGTAAGAGCTGTTGCAGATGTCATTGTTTTTCTTTATTATGCCTAAAACATTTTCTAGCAGTGCAGTGTGTATTTCATTTATAATATATATTATTACTTGAAGTCCTTGTACATAGTGGTAGCAACGTAAGTGGTGTTTGGAATTTGGAACGAACCTTATTGCTTTTCCAGAATCTTTTAAGAAAAGGTATTTTTCCTACACAGATAGCAAGATAGGAATGCCCAGAATGGTAAGACTATCAATTTTTATTGTTTTTAGATTACTTAGGGCTGAAGAGTTTTTTAGAGGATAGAATGTATTTGTCATTAGTATTTTTACTACGGAATTTAAGAACTTCATTCTTGATAGTTTGATCATCTAAGAATGACTTGTAGATACTATGACAAATTTTTTTATATAAAGTGTTTGTGATTAAAGTCTGTATGATTCTGAATATGTTAAGGATATGATTCTGGAATATCTTTAGAAAATGATTCAAGATATTTTAGAGTGCAACTTGAGGTATTTTAAGAGCATAATTGGAATATCATAGGAGTGTAATTTAGGAAATATTAATAGAGAAATTAGAACTATCTTGACAGTTACAGCTATTGCTGACCTATCATTTTAAAAAGAATTTAGGACTGGGGATATAGCTCAGTGGCACAAGCCCCTGCCTGGCAAGCACAAAGTGTCTTGAGTTCCATTCCTGGTACCAAATAAAATAGTAGAAATTATTTAAGAATTAAAATGTATACAAATAGAAAAATATTCTGTGTTTCTGAGAAATGTTGCTAACTGATGGGAAGACACAGTAATGGAGATTAATATCTTATGATTTTGTTATTATAAAAAATAGGGAAGATTTCTACAGATTATACAAGAATTTGATGGAGGACTAAGGAAGATAATTTTAAATAGTTGATTCATACACTTGAGGATTTTTAAATACAATCAAATTCTAAAAGGTCTCTAATATAGTACTCTGAGACCCATCTTTTTTGAATTTGTCTAAATGTTCCATTTATTTTGATGGTATTTATTATGTATGTATTGTGAAAAATAACATCAGCATTAGACTGAAATATGCACTTAGAAAGGTACATGTTTCACTAAACTTTTCAGAAATGTTTTTCCCCCACAATGTATCCTGAGAGATTTTTAGAAAACTTCCCTTTGTCTTCTTGTATGTCTAATGCAGAGATATGCCTAAAATGTTCCATTTGTGGAAATTCGAGCACATAACAGCACTATTTTTAGAAAATGCCCTTGTTTGTACACTGATTTTCACCAAAGGGTTTTTTCAGAGTAGAGAACACAGTAAGATTGGAGATAGTAGGATAGTGCTCAGAGGAAACTAAAAATTTGTTACTCAGAACTAGGTTGGTAGCCTTCTGTTGGCTCAAAAATTTTTGATGTCAAAGCTAGTGAACCCGCATTGTAGATGATTAAAAGTCATGCTGTCTCTGCCATTGTACCTCTGAGATCCTTTGCTTACACTGATTTTATCTGTAGTGCTAATCTGAAGACTGGGACATTTCTGTGTATCCTGACATCAGAGATGATTGAAGGAAGGAGCAAATAAAATATTTTATTTGTATACATACAAAACATACAGTATATTCTATTAGTGTAGGTGGTGTGCATGCGTGTGTGTGTGTGTGTGTGTGTGTGTGTGTGTACTGGTAATTTAGCATTTTCATCAAAGCTGTTCTCCCTTATTAAAAATGACCATGAAAGGATATTGCTATTACACACAAGTGGCCTTAAAGGCTGTGCTTCTCAGAAAGTCCTGCTAGTACTTGGCACAAGTTAATTTTTAATGAAAGTGAGCTGACAGCCTAAACTATTACAGACACTACAGGGAGTTAAGGGAGTATGTAGGTATGATGAATATAATTATTATGTGATGCAAAGATGTATTTATTTTGCTTTAAAATTTGGTAAACTTGATAAAAGGTTGACATTAAGAGGGAGGAAAGAAAAATACCATTTGTAGTAGTGGAGGCTATTTCTCTCTACCATAAATGGGAATTTATTTTGATTTTTAGCAATCTTGAGGATATCATGAATGAAAAAGCAAGCATAGAACTTGAAGCTTGTAGCTCCAACTAGAAGTTATACTTTGCTTGATAACTTGCTATGCGACTCCAAACAAGTAACCTCACCCCTCTGAGTTTGTGCTGTAAAATGGCTCAGAGAAATGCTGATTTGTGGCCTGATTTTACTATCCAGAAACACCAGGAGTTTTGACTAGTACAGGTTGAGTCAAGGAACCCAGGAGCATTTTATGTGGAGCACAGCGCCATCTATTGGAAACAAGTGTACATAAAAATGATAAGAGTGCTAGATTTGTGTTCTTTTGGTTAAAACAAAATAAAGGAATAATACGATAGTATGGATCTTAGAATTGCAAAAATTCACATCGTATTTATATTTGTTGAAAAGTGTCAAATTTATATTTGTTGAAAAGTGACATATATATGGTAAATACATAATACAAAATACATAGTAAATAATAGGCTAATTTTAAAAAACTGCTAAAACCTAATTATGACGCTATGTTTATCGCATGTTTATATTTTGGTTTAGATCCTTATGAGTCTGTAGGTGCTTAATACTGAATATGATAATAGTATGTCAAATTTCTGGAGAAATAATGAATTTTTAATAGAAAACTAACTAGCTATTAATAAAATTAGTGTATTTGTCTTATACAAAATTATGCTCTAGCTAGATTAGCTATATCAAAATGAAATTATAATGTTGGAGGGAGAAGAAAGATAAAAACAAAAAAGAAATCTACCTTTATGTAGTTTACCTTCTAGAGCAATGCATCCAGTAGAACTTTCTGCAGTCTTGGAAATGTTCTCAATCTGTGCTGTCCAATACAGTGGCCATTGAATTGGTGGACAAAAAAGTGGAATTTTAAATTTTGTTTATCTTTAAATTCAGTTTTTTTATATACTTTAAAATATATTTTATATCCTTTTTTATAATTTAAAAAACTTTTATTTTAAAGAGGATAAAACCAAGGAAAATAAAACAATAAAACCAATCAAAACAAACCAGTGTAAGTGATATAGGACTTCAAAACAATATGAAATCAACAGCAGTTACCATAATGCCTCTTCTTGTCTTCAAAATAGCTGCAGATACCTTCAGACATAGTAAAAATCAAACAGAACAGAGCAGAATAGAACCAATAAAAACAATGCAATAAAGGATTTCAAAGCAAGACAGTAGTAAATTCAAAATGGCCACCATAATGTATCTTGCTATCCATGAAAATGACACAGGACTTCAAAACAGTAGAGAATCAGCAATGTTTACCACCCTCTGAGGAGATCCCCGCTAGATGCCACAGTGTGTACCGCTGTCCTCTGAATAGATGATCAGACCACTGGTCCTAGACCTGCAAGGTCAGCGAAACAATGAAACACCTCAAGCATCGCGTTGCACTTCAGTAGCTATCACCGCAGCCAGTGTTACTCCCCATCAACCAGTCACTTACTGGGGAGGGTGATGGCAATTGACTCTTCTTAATTGCCAGCCCGAGTGCTGAAGGGGCTGGTATCTGGCTGGCACCCCTGCCAGCAGAGGCCCACACTTGGCTCTGGTTCACAGGGAGGGCTTGCTTCCTGGTGAATCTTTATTCTCCCACCCACAGTCCACGAACGGTGCTTTTAAATTCAGTTTGAAAAGATACCACATGAGTGTCTCCCCCTACTGGACAAGAGTAGTCACAGGCACCTTGGTTCTCAAGGTGTGATCCAGGGTACAGCAGTATCAGTATAGACTCTTGTTAAAAGTACAGATTCTCAAATTCCAGCCAAGACCACTAAATCAGAACCTTTAAGGGTGAGGGTGAGGAACCTGTGTTTTGACAGGCGCTCCAGCCCACTTGGATGCACCTGCAGTGTGCAAAACACTGATCCAGAGAGCAAAGAATAAACAAGTAACTTACACAGAATATCCAACAGTGATAAAAGAGGTTAGGGGATGCCCTAACTGACAGTGGCATGAAAATAGAGACCCGAGGAATAGGATATCTGGGAAAGTATGCATATCAACTCTGCCTGGAAGGCTAAGATTCTGAGGCAGGGATGTGCTCATGTACTTTGAGAAGGTAAGGACAAAACCAAACAACCATCCAGCTAAGGTGAAAAGAAGACTAATGATCTTATAGTACATCTTACAGGGTGAGATAGCCAACAAAGGTTTTTGAGGAGACTTGTAATCTACTTTACATTTTTAAAGGATTATATTCTGAGTAGGCTGGGGAGCAGCTACAAGGATGCTGCAGAATAGCTGGGAGATGGGGTGGGTTAGATAGTCCAATTCCAGTGAATTCACAGGATTAACCCCAATACAGAAAGCAACTGCAGCAGGAGGATGGGCAGGCAGTGGAAAGAAGTTGGGATTGGGGGGACATTCCACAGTGGCAGGGTTGGTAAACCCATGAGGCCTAAACTGCAAGAGTTTGCTATGTCATGTGCTTATATTAACATCATCTTGGTGACTAACAAACCATCACTAAGATTAGGAATGAAATCAAGAAAATAAAGGAGATTTGAAAGGGCAGAGGCTGAAAAATAACCTCGAGTTAGAGGTCGTCCCTGGCATGTAAGACTAGAATTTATAATAAGGTCACAAAAGGTATTGAATCTTCTACAGAAAGTAGGATGGTATCAAGCCAATCTTACTTCAACCTTCTGGGGCACAGTGGCCTCAAGATGTTATCTGGGATCCATTTAGATCTAGTTGTGAATGCCTCTCCAGAAGGACCACAATTTAGCAATTTGTTTTTGAGACAGGGTCTTTTTTTTGTACCGGGGATTGAACTCATGAACTCACATTTGCCAGGCAGGCGCTTATGCCACTGAGCTAAATCCCCAGCGCCAGCAATTTATTTTTATTTTCATAACAGTGGGGAAGAACTCAGGGCCCTTGCACATGCTAGGAAAGTGCTCTGTCCCTGAGCTCCATCCCTCTTCTCTCTTTGCAGTTTTCATTCTCAGGACCAAAGGAACATGGTGATATCAGTGTTGAGTGAGAATTCAGAGAGATTGATTTTTTTGCTGTTAGGTAATTCTGCTTAGACATTAGGGTTCAAGACAGCAAGCTACATACAACTGAGATCTCTGTAGAAGTATCGGATGTATGAGAAACCATAGATACCAAAAGCAAATTCATATACTCAGGTTATGTTAACACATTTAAGTGACTGTCTCTAAAGCAATGCCGTCAGCACTCACAGGAGGGACAATAGCACTGAGTAGGGCTAAGACCCTTCCCCAGCATAGGCTCAGACTTGTATGCTTGGGAGTATTTAACTGAACCTTTAGCATTTGGCCCTAACGTTCAGAAGAGTTGACTCTGACCAGAGGATTTTGAGGGTGGGAAATAGGTCTACCATCACTCTGGAAAAGTAGGCTATTAACTTTGAAGCCAGTCTTCTATACTACGGTTGCTGCTGGGACTAACTAGGCACAAATTGCACCTACAGAAAATGATATAGTTATTTCCAGTTATCCACCTGGATGCCAGACTGCTTCTGGCAATGATAACAATTTGGGCTTGAGAATAATTACCCTGAACTGATATACCGGACAGCAGTTGGCTAACAGGTTGGACCACACAGGTTCACCACAGAAAAGACACCTGTCTTCCTGTTACCTAGGGCAGGAATGCACCCTGCAGACTGTCTTAAACCTGAGGCAAATTATTGAAAGTGGATAAGGGAGTGTGTAAATCTGATTAGCACTTCATCATGCAAGTACATGTCAGTTTCTCTTTCCTTCATATTGTCACATTACTTTGATTTTTGGTTTACTTTATTACTTAACAAAATCAGCTTTGCATTATTATTATTATTTTTGAGGACTTTTTTTTCCTTGTAGGAAAATGATTTCTTGGAAGGTCTTTTTTTTTTTTTAACTCTTAAAAACCTATTCCTTGGAAGAATCCCACATTTCCTTTTAGGAATAAATGAGAGTGGGGATAGAGCTCAGTGGCACAGTGCCTGCCTAGGAAGCACAAGTCCCTGAGTTTGATTCCGGTACCAAGAAAAAAAGAGAAGAGGAGGAGAGGGAGGGAGAGGGGGATGATCTTGTATTACCTGTTAAGACATTTCAGCTCACAGCCTCCCAGTTTTTGAAGGAAACGGCTGAGGTTGTAGAGGTCACAGGACCAGACTGTGCACAGCCCAAGTAGAACTCATGGAGCAGTCAGGGTTAAGGTTTTCTCACTTTCCAATCCAGTAGTCCTTCAGCTACATTTTAGTATCACCCTAACTAAAGTATTGCCAATCAGGATGGGACAGATGGTTTGAAACAGACCATGGATTACGGTTTAACTTTATAGATTGACGATTTCACTGTTATCCCTAAATCCTTGCTGTCCCTTTCTGCTTTAGCCACACACATGCTAGAGTAACCCTGCCCTCTAGTAAGACAAATCTAGTTCTGTGGTTTAAAGATTCACTTGGGAAGCTGGGTGTGGTGATGCATGCCTGTAATTCCAGCACTCGGACAGGATGAGGCTGGAGAATTGACAGTTTAGGCCCAGCATGAGCAATTTAGTGACTTAGCAAGACCCTGTCTCAAAATAAAAATTTAAAAAAGCCCAAAGATATAGTTCAGTTCAAAACCCCTTGGTTTAATCTCCAGTACAACGAAACAATAGCAATAACAAAAAAATCATGTGAGGAATTACCTCTGTAATTACCTCTGTAAACTTCCACATCCTACATGTGTTTAAACAGGGTCACTTATCAATAAATTCACTACAGAATTTAGCAACCAGTTTGGAATACCATATTAACATACAAGTAATAATAAAGAAATTTTTAGAATATTCTCCATTGACACTGATATTTTTCCATGTGATGCTAACCCATGTAGGTCAGTAATAAATTCAGAAATGAAACAGTGCTTTCTAACTACCCATGTAAACATAAAATGTAATCAATCCAATATGTAAAGTAAATCTAATCTGAAAGTTGAGAATGCTTATTGAATTACACTAGAAGTTTGTGTCTGGCTTACACTCTGGATCCACCTGTTTTCCTGCAAATCATATCAGTTCATTCTTTATAGCTGAATAAAATTTCATTGTGTATATACACCACATTTTCTTTATCTGTTCATTTGTTGATGGGCATCTAGGTACCTTCCAAAGCTTAGCTATTGTGTATTGTGTGAATATATACCTGAGTATACATGTATGATGATGATTTTGACTCTTGAGGGAGAATACCCAGGAGAGGTATAGCTGAGTCAAATGGAATTCCTGTTTTCAGTATGGTTTATCTTATATGAGAAACTTAAAATATAAATGAAGAGTAAGGGGCCAGGGGGTTAGCTCAGTGGCACAAGCACCTGCCTGGCAAGTATGAGGTCATGAGTGCAATACCTGGTATATTAAAAAAAAATTTAAAAAAATAAAAGAAGAAAGGAAACAAGGAGATAGACTCTGGAAATGGAGATGGGAGATCGGCGTGGGAGTTAAAAAATGATCAAGATATTTTATATATATATCCTAATTCCCCAAACTGAATGTAAATATTATATGTTGTAAGCATATACTAATTGAAAAAAGACGCTATAAGAAACATTATAAAAATGGTAACATGGAACATACCTACTAAACATTTATAAAACAACAAGAAAAAACCATAAATAGCTCACTGTGATTGGCACAATGTGAGTATAGACAAAGGAAACAGTAAACTTTTATTGTCATGAAGATTCAAAAAAAGTAATTTGCAAAAGCAGATTACAAGATAGCATAGACCGTATAATACCATACATACCTGCCTGTACATACATCAGTGTGTGAGTGCATAAATGTGTATGTGATTAGAAGATTAAATCCCACAATGTTAATAGTTGTAATCTGCTTGCTCAGTAATGACGTCATTTTTAAATTTCTGGATTATCTGCATTGTGCAACTTTCAAAAATGTTTAACAATCACATTCTGAATCATAAAAAATAAACTAAATTAGGGTCATCGTTAGGAGGTTTAGACACTTGGAGAAGAAAGGGAGGAAGGCAGTCCTGGCAGAACTGCATTCAAAGGACCAGGCAAGGCCTCTGTCACACCCTTCCCAGCTGGCTTCACCCGCGGAGGCCAAAGGGGTGTGGGGTGGGGAGCACAAGAGCCTGGATATAGAATCTCTCAGTCCCACCAGTTAAAAACCCAAGCATTGTTCTTACACTTAACTACTTTTTAACAGGTAGAATTACAACTTTTGTTTTAACTTACATTTCTGATGGAAGTAAAAGGTGCTTGACTTGTACCCTTTAATATTTTCCCATTTATTACTTGACATGTTTACATGTAGAGAGAAAGAGAAATATAATCTGAACAGATCTCCACTTACACATAGATGACAGCAAACAGCTCTCTCTCTCATATTTGGTTGGCAGTTCTCCTTCCAGTTTGTGTGTAACATAAACAGATTTATGTTACATTTACCTAATTATCTTTAACGCTTTCTACTTTCAAAGAAGTACTGTTTCTAAATCTAAAATCAGTGTGTAGCATCATGTTGCTCCTACAGAATAGTATATTGCCAGGAAATAAACTTGCATATGACCACAAGGCTAGTCTTTCTTTGAATAAAATTAGAATGTCCTATCCAAAAGCAAAATTCAGGCGGCTGTCGACACATTCATATATGGGCACAGTGTGCTACTCAGGAAGAGGACCTAAAACTCCTATATGTTACTTTGTAACAGCTACAGAAGACAGGAAATGTTATTTTGGAGCATGAATTGTATTCTAGAGAGCATTTTTAATTGTAGAATTTAGTCTTCTATTTACTTCTCTTAATATATGTATGGTGTGGGAGAAAAGTGAGGCCCATTAAGAATAAACCACTTGTGACAAGAGACTACAGTGGCCTAGGAACTGCAGTCAACCAGGAAGGTGAGGGTAATGCAGGGGCTGACCACAGGGGAGAGCTTGAAAATCTGCTCACAATTTTGACCCCAGGTTCTGAACAACTGAGCCTTCCCCACCTGGGCAGGAGGCTCCTGCTGTGAAAACACGAAAGCACAGAGGACCCCAAAGGATTGATCTTCTGCCTAGGAGTGGGCAGAGAGGGGCCACATGAAAAGAGGTATGCTGAAGGGTGAAATTCCCAGGTTCCAGTCCTTGTCAAATTCCTGAGAGCCAGTAGCTCCGTTTGGATCTCCAGTTAAGAAATGGGAGACTCATTTTTACTGACATGTGCATTTCCTGGTGGTGCAAAATGGGCTCACCTGTTTACCCAATCCTGAATCTGCACTTCCATCTGTGAGTGCAAGACTTGTGTATGTTGTTTCGGTGCCTTTTTACTAAGTGTGAACTTCCAATTTAGGAGTCTCAGGCATTTAAGGAAAGCAGGTGATACAGAAGAGTTTTCAGTGTTCCTTAAAGACTGACAAAGACCCAGTGATCAGGTTGACCCGTTGACATTTGCAAATGAAAACAGAAGTCTGTGTCAACAGTTGACATCTTTGGAAAGCAAAACAAAGAATTGGGAAGTATCTAGAAGATTTGGGGTGAGAAAGGGAAGCAAAAATGAGGAAGTTGTAATATGCATATGTACCTGTTACCCAAGATGAATGTGATTATGTTTGACAAATATATACTACTGAATAAAGTGAATCTCAAATTGGGTATGCAAGTTCCTGTAAAAATAGGTCCTGTATTACCATTAGTATCTGACAGTCACTATTTGCAATGATCTCGTGCATTTAAAAAAATTTTTTTTTTTTTTTTTGCACTGGGATTTGAGGTCAAAGTCTTCACATCAAGCTATGTCCTTAGCTTCCCCCTTTTTAATTTTAGGACAGAGTCTTGATAAATCACTAAATTCCTGCCTCAAGTTCCCCCAGTGCTGAGATTGCAGGCGTGTACCACTGTACTCAGCATGAGGAGCTGTCAAATGTTTTCTCTCAAGTTTCAGGCAGTAAAAATAGTAGGTTTTGTGGTCCTTACAGTCTACATCAAGTCTACTTCCATCCTCCGTGGTAACACAAGAGAAACCTGAGCTATTTATGTAAAGAAACAGGTGTGGCTGTGTTTCAATAAAACTTTATTTTTAAACACACACTATGCCCACTTTGTCCTGCAGGTTGTACTTTGCTGGCCCTTGGTCTAGTCTGTCTAACAGTGTGTTAGAGCTATGAGATCAGTTAATCCATAATACTTTATTATGATGCTACAGCCTAAAAAATATTAAATATTCTGTGACTTGAGAAATCTGTACTGCACTCTTTAGGATTCTGTGGGCTCTTTCTAAATCCAAAAAGGTGGTGGATCTAAATGCTTCATTTGGGGTACACCCAGTTTATAAGCAAAGGGCTGTCATTATTCCAAGCAATTTTGTGGAATCCCTGCTAAACTAAATGTCTGCTATGGCTAGGGAAAGGGTGATGACTCCTCTTCCTCCTCTTCACCTTTCTGCCTTCCTTTTGTCTCCTCCCTTCTCCCCTCCCCTCTTTCCCTGGAATTTATGACATGAGGCAAATAAGAACATAATAATTGTTGAACCAATACTAGGATTTAAGCTCTTCCAAGCTATGTAGGACTTTTTAACTCATAATTTTGTCTGCTTAATATTTTTTTTTCTGGTATTGGGGATTAAACCCCAGACCTTTGCACTCACCTATAATCCAGTCCCTTTTGCTTTTTTATTTTGAGATAGAGCACTGAGTTGCTCAGTTTTCCTTGCTGGAATCGAATTTGTGATGTTCCTCCTGCCTTAGCCTTCCAGAATGTTGGAATTACAGGCATGTACCACAACACCCAGTTTGCATAAATACAGGTTTTTAAAAAGATGCTTTCACAGTTACTGTGTAGCCTTGCTTCATCTACTGAAGATAAACACATTCTAAGAATAATTATCAAAACAATAACTTTAATAGTTAATGAAATTGTTTTATGGACACTTATGATCAATATTACTCTTGCTTAACAGTAAGCCTATGATGGACTTGCTGATATTCCTGTGTGCACAGTATCACTTAAATCCATCAAGTTACACAATTGACCTGCTGTCAGCTGAGAAGAATAACATTAAATTTAAGCCAAATACACCAATAGGAATGTTGGATGTAGAGAAAGTGATTTTAAAGCCAAAAAATTTGGATAAGAAAAAACCTACACCTATTATACCAGAGGTAAGGATTCCACCATAGATTATAATGTCTAATGACTAAGATATTAAGTTGATTTTTTAGTCAATATCTAAAGCTCATTAAAAATGAAATAAAAATTGACTTTCTGATCAAATTTGATCTGAACATGATTACCATTTTATATTAGGCCACTTAGTTTAAGATTTAGTTGGTTATTAATACTTGGATCACCTAGAATTGGGGAAATACTTTAGATATTAAATGCTACAATGTGAGCTGTAATATATCAGAGGCTAACCAGAATGGGTGTGCTGTGTTTTAAGTTGTTGTTTTTTTAAATGTTATATTTAAAGTTTTAGAATTTTTAATGAAAGTTTTTATAAGAATTTATTAAAATAATATTTTGGCTTCTAATAAGTGGTAGTTATAATTTCCTCATGCCTGAATTATTATTCATGCTACTCAGTGATTGTTTTCTTTATAATTTTTAGCAAAAACAGTTCTAGTATAATCAGTTCTTTATATATACAAAAATGCTTATTTTATATGTGTATATGTATTTTCTTTTGCAGTTCTGGAGATTAGATTCAGCACATTGCGCATGCTAGGCAGACGCTGTACCATTGAGCTACATCCCCAGGCTCTTGATTAAATCAGCTGCTTATAAAATTATTCTGTAACCATAATGTGGTAGAAGTTTTTGGTATTAAGAAATTCTTTTTTATCATGAACACCAACCATTTTTCATGTCATAAAATATTTGAAATTTTATATTCAGTTTTAAATTGTAGTTCATCTGCATATTATTTAAATATCAGTATTTTCATTTTTTTTAATATTATGAAACATTTACCAAAAAGTTAGCAGGGTCTTTTATAGTAAAAATTTCACTTTTATATGTGATTGAATATTAAATATTATCTAAGATATTGAGTTGCTACTGTATGGTATATAGATATGTTCTTATCTTTGCATATTTGTACTATTTGTCATACTGGCAATGTAGATTATCAATCTCAGTGCCCCTCAATTATACTTAAGATCTTTATGAATAAATGTCTTTGAGGATCTATTAACTGTAAATTTCACTTAGCATACCCAAATGTTGCTAAGGTTCTACATATATACAAGATGTATTTCAGATACATCAAGATGATGAGATTCTTTTTAGTAATTTTGAGTTACTCATGTTAGCTAAATAGTTTTAGTATTACTATATTTAAATTGTTCAATTGTAATAGTAACAACAACAAAAGCCACTCACAATCACTACTTCTCATTTATTGATAACTTACTATATGACAGATACTATGAAGGTCTTTTTGTCTTATTTTGTCCTACTTTGAGTAGAGAAAACAAAAATTTTAGTTCTTTTTCAAAATACCCCCTTTTTCATTGAGACAACTGAGAAGTCATTCAAAATATAAATACTGCTTAAAGGACAGACGAAAGCGTGCATAATCATTATTATGTATAGCTCATAATTTTACAGAATGTATTTTAAGAAAAATGTAGAAATTGTAGTACTAGATATGAGGCTTTTGTTTCTTTTTGGATTTGAATCGACTTACTATTTTACTGTACAAAGGTTGTGAATTTAACTTAGATGATTTAATAAAAAAACTAATTTTTTTTTGTAGAATTTGCTTTAGAGTCAGGAAGTAACATTACTGAAAAGGAATTTTACACCAGAATAGGGAAGAATTGTTTGTTGTATAAATATGTCATTGCAGAGCAATTTCTTATTACAGACATCATCATGGGAAGTCTGTTTTGGTAAATTGTGGTAAACTACGGTTTTAATCTGCATTTCAGAAAACTGTAAGAGTAGTGATCAATTTTAAGAAAACGCAGAAGGCCATAGTGAGAGTCAATCCACATGCATCGCTTCAAGAACTTGTTCCAACGATATGTAGCAAGTGTGAGTTTGACCCTTCTCACACCTTGTTGCTGAAAGATTATCAATCTCAGGAACCTCTTGACTTGACAAAGTCTCTTAATGACCTGGGACTGAGAGAATTATATGCCATGGATGTCAGTGGAGGTGAGTTAGACTTTTTGTTTTATTCATTTACCTGAATATATATTTATGTGCATGTGTGTATATATATATATATATATATATATATATATATATATATATATATGTATATATACATATATATACGTATATATATATATATATATCTCCACATATATATCCATATATGTGGATGTGTGTGTGTGTTCTAAGGTTCATGATAGCAAGTTAATTGATCTTGATCTTACAGGCAAGTAAATACATGCCACTGGGAATAAGAAGAAAAACTAAATGTAGATAAATAACAAAATTAAATAATTTTAGTTACTGAAATTTGACTAAAGCTTGTCTTTTTAGCTGCCATTTACATTTTACAGTTTTCTATGTACCTATGAATTTTTATTTTGTATACCTATGGATTTCTATACATTTATGAATTCTGTATACCTATGGATTTTTTTTGTTTGTTTGTTTCTTCCTCTCTTCTGCCTCTCTCTCCTCCTGTCTCATTTTCTCCTCTGCTCTTTGCCTTCTTTTCTGACATGGGTGTCTTATTTTGCTGTGCAGGCTTCTCTTGTAATTTGAGCTCAAGGGATCCTCATGCCTTAGCCCCAAGTAGCTAGGATTAAATTTGCATGCCATCATGCCTGGCTTTTTTGGTTTCATTTAGCATAATTCTTTATGGCTTTTCTATTTAAACAGAAAATAAAATTTACATGTAAATGCATTGTTGTTCTAATCAGGTAGACTCCCTATGGTTTTGTGTTGGTTTAATTATAATTCAAGGCTAGAAGTTTCTTGCCAGTTGTTTTCTAAAAATAAGTAAATAAGTAAATAGACAGGTTTATAAAATGAATCAATCCCCTCAAAATTTCCAAATAGCATATGAATTTAATCTATAGAAACAATGTAATATATTAAAATTTGGAGATCTTAGATAATGTTGATTTGTATGATATCTAAGGCAGTCTTACTATTCAACACAAATCCATTTTACTAGGATAAAGAATAGTTCAGTGGAGACAGTTACATACTTTATGCACAGAGAAGTTCAAAACTTATGTTGTGACATTATGTAATCTATGGTTTACTTTTTCAACCCAGAGTTGTTTTATACTTGAACAAGCATGATCTGTACAGTCAATTTACTCTCTTACCTGCTCCTTCTATAGCCACTTCTGTCACTGCCTTCAATAAGTCATCTTTACAAGGTAAGATGTGAATCACTGGAGGCTGCAACTTGTAACATGCAATTGGGTAAACTGAAAATAAGCTTCTAATATTACCTGCTTTCTTAACATTACTAATATGCATATTCTGAAAGAGACTCTTAGAAAATCTTTGGGTTTTATTTCTGAAAAGTAATTTATAAGTTCCCCTCCTCCTTGATTTCTAAATTCATAGTTGCACCATCCTAAATGTGTGAGAAAACATACGCTTTACTCTGATAAAAGAAAAATAATTTCACAGGGTTTTTTTGGGGGGAGGATACAAGTGCTAATAGTTTGGTACTGTGGTAGTATCTTAGATGATTTCCACTGAACAGTTGTTTAGAAAAATGACATTGTGCTGACCAAAGGACTTTTTCTTTTGCAGCCATTAAGTTGTGAACACTTCATAATAACATGGAAAATGCTTATGCTAGAGTTAGCTTTTAGAACATATAAATGTGTTTAAAACAATATAGGAAAAAGGTTTTACATGAAATCTGAAAGGAAATACATAAAAATTTTTAATAGTAGTTACCTTTGGGTGCTAGGGCTGTGAACTACTTTTCATATTTCTTTATTATAGAATTTTATAATAAGCATGTATTACTTTCCTGGAGAAAAGCTTTATTAAAAATTGTCCAATAAACTCTGGAAGACTTTTATTTTTGCCCATTAAAAAGGGCAGGCTTAGATAATTGATTACTCTAATAATTACCACCCTCCTTTACAAAGAACCTTCATAAACTCAAATTACATGTTATTGCAATCTTCTTTTTTATTTCCAGTTTTCCTGAAGCACACTGGTAACACTCCATTCCAAGAATTAAGCCACATAACTAACAGTGTTGACTATTTGTTATCTGTGGCTATCTTGAAGACTAGCCTGATCCAAGTTGAAAATTCTTAGGACCTTATGTTGTATACTGGCTAAGAATCAGAAAATAGGTATTTTAATTCTGAAAGCATATTGGCTTTGTCAGGCTTCTAGAGGTAATAGCCTTATTTGTCTGGATCTTGCCTTCCCACTCTTAGAGGAATAATTTAAACATTGGAAAAAGGGATGTCTGTAGTTCTTTCCAGGAACAGTATTCTGTAAATTGTACTTGGCTTTTGCTCTTCACTTTGCCACATGTGTAACGCTAAGCAAATTCCCTAATCTTTTTGGGCTCATTTAGAGAGTGTGGAATACATTGATTTCTAATACTCTTTTCAGGCGTGGAAGGAGTAAATGTTCTGAATGCAACTTTAAGAGCTTGGAATAGTAAAAAGTAAGACAGCTCCTTTACAATATCAGGATCTACAATGTCAATCCCAAAGTTGTAAATATTTTTATCTCCTTTTGTTGTTGTTATTTTATTTTATTTCTTTTATTGGTATCATCAAGAGATTTTGAACTTTGCATGCAGTTAATTTTACACTGTCTTCTAAAAAGAGGAAATTGGAGTACTTGAGTTATTTGTCTAAGCTCAAGTATTCACTTGACTTGTGTTTACCTCTTATTTTCAGTCATCCTTACATAGAGCTGTGAGTGAAGACAGATCAGTTAGTATGGAGGATGACCAGATGTCTGGAAATCAACATTTGAAATATTGTTATATTTATCCTACCATGCCACCATATGAATTTTCAACTTACTGTTCTAACTAAATTTAATTGTATGTCCACATTCATTTCATAGAAGATTCTGCATTTGAGTGAAAGTGACATGAAAAATAAAAATCACAGGCATTATAAATAATATTTAAATGGATACTAATTTCAATACTGTCATTTAATGCATGTGTGTCTAAATTATTCAAAGCTGTGTTCCCTTTTTTCCTTAGATGTGAAATGGGGTAAACCTCTGCTTATGTTTCTTACATACAGTGGCAGGTAAATGCTAGCATCCCCTAAATGAGGCACAAGACTCAGAATAGTTTATGGTGCCTCCTTCACAGGGTTATTCTAAGAAAATAAATCAGGTATATGTAAAAATCTTTAACCACAAAGCGGTGTTCACATATTCATCACTATTAATTGTCAGCATCTTTGTGCCAAATGCAAGCTGCTGATTTATATTTATCAGAGTTCAGTTTTAATTTATTAAAAATAGTTTTCCTTATATGTATTGATTTTAACTATCTTTGCTTTAGTCCTTATATTTATTTAGTTTTCTAAACATTTTTAAAGCATTTAATATACATTTACTGCTAAGTTCTGCTTTAGCTATATCTAATTTTGATACATAGTGCTTTGTTTCCAGTATCATTGAAATTATATTGTGATTTGCCATAAAATCCAATGTTTCTTTATAGAAGTAATGTTTTTAAATTTTACTTCTTGTCTGTCTTCTGAAATTTTCAATTCATTTATTGAAGAAATCAGGTCATTTATCTTATAGTTTGTCTCATTCAAAATTTTATTTATGTACCCTATAGTATCACTTCACATGTTTCTTTTTCCCCTCTGTTTCTTGTGAATTGACTGTTAAATCTAAAGATGTTGTCAGGTTTTGGAAATAGCATTTGTGAGTACCTCAGAGGAGCTAGGCATTGTGGCACTCACCTGTAATACCAGCTACTGAGGAGGCTGAGGCAGTAGGGTCACTTGAATCCTGGAGTTCAAGCCTAGCCTGAGCAATGTAGCTTGCCTCAAGGTGGGGATGGGGTGGTGGGAATCTGTTACTCACTTGTAATCTTAGCACTCTACAAGGATGAAGCAGGAGAGTCTCAAATTCAAGCCTACCCATGGCAACTTCATGAGACTGTCTCAATATTGAGGAAGAAGAGGAGGAGGAGAGAGAGGAGAGGAAAAAGAAAAAAAGGGGAAAAGAAAAGAATAATAAAACCCATTCATAGGTGGTATTTTAGACTTCAATAAGCAGAGACTTAAACAAGTTACCTTGCCTGGCATTGACTATTGACTATTGGTAATTGTGTCTACATCTTGACTAGGAGTTGAAAAAGAATGATACTCTGCAGCAAACACTTCTTTATTAGCTGAGATATCTCTACAAGCAAACTTGTTCATACATACTGTTTTATAATATATATAGGTTTAAGTCAGAAAAGGGAGGAGATAACAGTGCATTTTTTTTTCTCTTCACTGGTTTTTAAATAATGGACTGATACTCTACCAAGATACAAAAGGGATCAGTAAGGATGAGTTTTGGTTGTTGTTTTGTTAGGATAATGTGATTAGAATTGGTCATTGTGGTGTTTCCTTTGATATAGTTAGATGATGATGCCCAAAATAGTCCTGATTTTTACCAACAGAGACCATCATAGGTTGGTTCCTGAGTGCTTTTTCCACCACTGGTAGTAGACTTTGACAGCTTCCTTTCTGGTATGACTTTGTTTCAAACTCATTTTGCACATATTTGATACCAACAGAAGATCAGCAATTCTTAAGCAATTGTTTCTTTTAGAGGGAAATGGAATTAGAAACATCCTGAGCCATGCTGGCTTGGTGCTGGTGGATTTGTCATGGTGGGTAAGGTCCGACACAGGCACTCATTTTTGGAAACATTATTTAAAAAATATTTTGGTTGCAACCTTGAGGTTTGACATTTGAATTCTGATTAAATCGGGTCTTCTCCACTTCACTGTTACTGTTTGGAGGCAGATTAATTCTCCACAGGTGGTGGTGCTGTCTCTTGCATGGCACTGTGTGCAGTCTCATTACCAGCTCTGACCCAATCATGCCCTTAGCACGTTCTCCCGACTCTGGGCCAGTCACAATGAATATTGTCCACAGGCATCATGATCAGATGTGGTTTGGGGAACAAAATTTCCCCTACTTAAGAACAATTGGATTAATTAATTTAGGGTTTTTTCTTTTTTTAAGACAGAGTTTCACAGTCTTAGTTTAGGGTGGCCTAAACTCATGATGATCCTCCTCCCGAGAGTGCTGGGATTACAGGTGTGCGCCACAATGCCCAGCTCAAGAACAACTGGAGCAAACAAATAACATTTATCAAATATTTTACAAAGTGCTAGCCAGGTTCACTGCTTCCTTCGTGCCTGATGGGAGTTAGTTCCACAAACATTTCCCTTCCTGCAGATACCAAAAGTGGTAGATGCTTAAAGTTCTCATGGCCTAGTATTTTCCTATAACCTATGCACACCCTCCTATATACTTTAAATCATCTCTAGATTACTTATAATACCTAATATGATGTAAATGCTATATAAATAGTTCTTACAGTTTTAGGGGATAATAACAATATGTATTCAGTACAGATGCAGTTTTTTTCCCCAAATGTTTCTTACACCAGGTTTGTTAAATTCATTAAAGTGGCATTTGCAGACAAAGAAGGCCAACTACTATATAATTTATATTTTGGAGAATAAAATATTTCATGATAGTTTAGTGTTGAGAAAAAATTATAGTCAAAGTAAAGGCAAACTGGTAGCAATGTCATACCTTCTTTAATTTAATTTTAATTGTACTTGTGAAATGTTGGCAATTACTTTACAACACAGATTGAGTCATGAAGAACTGAGTGCGTAGCCTAACTGTGAATGCTGGCTATGAATACTGGTATATCTTGGTTTCTTTAAGCTTTACTTCTGCTGTGAGGTAGCAGCAATATTTGCTTGTTGCCTTGAGAATTTAATGATACAGCAGACAGCCTGGATTATTGCAGACTATAATTAGTAGCTTTTATCATTACATATGTTTTTAAAGGAAAAATAAGAGAAGAAAACCTTGGAAGTGAACATCGAGAACTGCTTATGAAAGTTAAGACAGTTTTCTTCTTTTTCAGAGTCTTCTCAAATATCACCAAATCTAGATATCATGAAGGAGAAAGAAAATAAGGGGTTTTTCAGCTTTTTTCAACGCAGTAAGAAAAAGCGAGAGCAAGTAAGTATTTTCTTATGTAGCACTGCCTAAGATTAATCAAGTCTTTTTAAAAAATATCAGTGCCTTTCATCTTGAAATTGCATGCAGACACTGCCTCTATTCTTTTACTAGACTGCAAGTGCTCCTGCAACTCCTCTAATAAATAAGCACCGCCCAACTTTTCTGAGATCCAATACCCTCTCCAGGCCATATGTGTCCAACACCCTGCCATCGGATGCACCCAAGAAGAGGCGGGCCCCACTGCCACCCATGCTGGCATCGCAGATTGCACCCCAGGAGAGTGCAGGCTCTTCCGTGATGAAGTCCACAGGTGTGGAGGAAGCCAGTGAGGTGGGCCATTTTGTTTTATTTGTATGTTCTAAGGATGCAGGGAATCATTTGTTTTTTCCTTTTACCTAACTTGTTTTCCACACGACTCTGAAGAAAGTTAGTAACAGATATTAATATGCAGTAAAATGAACAACTGGTTCCTAATAACATTAGCACAAGGAAGAGATTTTGTATAGCTCTGCCATGTAGTGAAGAGTAAATATTAATTTAAGTAGCTTTCATTTTTAGGCAAGTAAATGGTGTATAAATCTAGTCTTTGTTTCCTAAAACCCAACAGGGTCCCTTGGTTGGTGCATTTGAGATACTCATTTTCAAACACATATTCTTTTTTAAGAACTGGGCAATTTTTGATATGTTCATCGGTTTCTACCTGCAGGTATCTTCTTGACTTGACTCTGAGATTCTCCAGGGAAATCTTAGTGTCAACCTGATATATTGATAGTCTATTTTTTTAAACAAGTTTTTTAATGAAAATACTGCAATTCCCTGTGTTATTTTCCTCCTTGCTGGAACAAAACACCCAATACCCACAACTTATATGAGGACAGGTTTCAATCCATAGTCCCCTGGCTCCAAGGCAGGGTGGCTTGCAGGCAGGCATGGCAGAGGAGGGCTGCTCCCTGTGTGGAGGCAGAGTGTGAAAGAGGAACAGGAAAGAGAGAGACTCTTCCTGGCCATGACCTTGAGACCCCTGTCTTCTGACCAGATCCCACCTCCTAACAGCAAGTCAGCTATAAACTCATCAGTGGACTAATTCAATGATGATTATCACATCCCATGATCCAATCATTTCCCAGAATTCCATCCATGAGAATATTAAGAAGCTGTGGGGGCACGTCCAGATATAAACCATAATAGCTCCTATGCTAGAGTCAAAGCATTGTTCTAGGTATACCTTTTCTTCAGAGCTTTGCTAATTTATTTCTTTCCTTTAATCTGAATATACCGGTTTATGGGAATCCATTTGCAAACTATTTTTTTTCATATCTATACAACCTCTGCATTCCTTTATTTATGCAGAGTGACAGTGTTTTTAGGTAAATGTGATTGTGAGGCCATATATTCTGTTGCTGTACATAAAAGAGAATGACTTACATGACTTTGAAAACAAATTTTATTTTGAGATACTTGAGATAGTACATTTCTTTTATTTCATCAAAGTATGCTATTTCTATCTTGGAAATTTAATAAGTTTAATGTTCAAGCAAGCAAACAGTTCCCAAACACCTAATATTTATTTGTGTCTTAATTTAAAAACATTTTTCTGTAGTCCATAAATTATCATATATGCCTTTAGAAAGCAGCAACTCAAATAGAAATGAACTTTTAAAATGCTCACCCTAGGTAGGTCCCTGGAAAATCATCTGTTAAACTCTCTTCTCATTTCTATTAAGATTTTCTTGTACAATTTAGTGTTTGTAGCATAAAGTCCCATTTTATAAATCAGAAGGAGAATAATTTTTTTTAATGATAGAATTGTATCCTGTCTTCTGGGTAGCTGCTTATTGTTAGATGAAGCTGGAGAGACAGAGAGAGATGATTCTCAAATTCACTTTTCAACTATGTAGAAGCAGTGCTCTCTCAGGAGAAGTATGCTGGCCAGAGACTCAGGAATGATAAGACGACAGCATGCCTGTGCCTGGAGAAGAAACAGATAGAAGCTAAGCAGGGAAAATCGAGGCCAAGTCAGGCTCCCAGTGACTTTATTTTGTGCTTGTAGTATCCTTAAATTTCTTCATAGGGAACTGTAGCATTTTCAGGATTGTTTTATATTGTTGATTAACATAAAACTACATTAGAAGAATATAAATGATTATGTTACTCTCAAGTGGCTACCAAAGTATTTTTTACTTTGGTGTGGAAGTATTCTTAGCTCCTGCTCACAAGTCTTTATTATAGCTATCCTCGTGCAATCTGTTCCAGTAAACTTCCTTTGTACTTGGATCCCCAAGAGGTCTAGCTTGTCTTTCTAATAGTCTGCATCTTAAAATTCAGCTTCCAGTGACCTTGCTGAAAGCTCTTTCTTTTGATTCTCACACTCTGCTTTTTCTATGAGCAGTTGGTGCCCCTTTGTTAAGTAATCTTTTTTTTTTTTTAAGTATGTTGCCTTTGGCAAAGTACACATCTTTATATAATTTTCTAATTATTTTTCCTTTTGATCTGGACATCTGGGTTGTTCTTTGATGTATTGTTCAGAAGGACCCAGAATTATTTGTTTTTCCTTAGAGAAGCCAATGGCCCATTTTTTATTTATTCATTACACAATTTCTTAATAATTAAGCTATGGTTATGTTTTTCAGTGTGAGTATGCACATGCACACACGTAAACTTGTGCCTTCCACGGCGTCCCAGCACATTACATTTGTGGCCATATTTCATATGATTAATTATCTTTTTGTCTTGATATTTCTTACTTTCTTAGTCTTAATACTCTTCTTACATCTCAACTCTGCTATGTTTTTCTTGCTATTTCCTTTATCCATTTTCTAAGTAGAGATACTGGAACCCATGATCTTATTTATATTTACTGCACTGTTTAGGAAAGGATGTCTTTTTTTTGTTTGTTTTTGGTCAAATTCTTGGACTTAAGGATTTCAACTGTGGTGATCTGAATATTGTCCCCTAAGAGATATGTCCATGTCCTAATCCCCAATACCTATAGTTAAGATGACCTTATTAGAGATAGGTTTTTATAGATGTAGTGAAGGATTTGGAGAAGAGAGCTTGGTTTGGAGTTGAGCCCAAATGCTATGACTAGTATTCTGCAAAAAGGCAACACACAGATATGGAGACAGGGAGGAACAGGTCATGTGAAGGTACAGACAAAGGTTGGAGCTCTGGAACCCCACAGAAGCCCAGAGAGAGCAGCGGAATACCACCTGATGCCCTTTTGAGGATAAACGACCCTGTCGATATCATTATTTCAGATTTCTGGATCTCGGAACCACAGAGGAGTAACTTGCTGTTGGTTAAAACATTCAGTCAGAATAATTTGTGGTGGTAATCCCAGGGTACTAATAATATCAGTTTTGTAATTGCAGTCCTAATATACTTCCTGTTGTAGTTGGAACTCTTCGATACTTACTGACTCATCACTACCTGAAAAATCAGCAAATTTAGAACCATCTTCAGTTTTTTTCTTTCCACCTGAAAAGCCCTGCTATTTTTTTTCTTGCTTGCCTTACTTTTGCCTTTTTTTTCTGACTTTTTTTCTTTTTTTTTCACATGCACTTAAAGACCAATTCTTCTTGCAGTGTCACTTTCTTATGTCTTCCATTCCCTCTTGAAGTCATTGCTAAAGAAATCCCATGCGAAGACTAAGGAGAGAACCGGTATTTAACTTGTCTTCATGTTCTGAGTGTGGCAAACTGCCGTGTTTATATTTCTTAATTATTACTTCCCAGTTCAGAATCTTTAGTCAGCTGTAATTTTCTGACTCTTAAGTTCTTTACACACTGATCATAATTTTACTTTTAAGCTTTAATTCCTCTTTATTTTTAGGATGCTTTTAACTTTAGATTTGACACATTGTGGAATGACTGCCTCTTCCTCCATCTCTGTCTCTTCAGTCACTTCATTCTTTTACCTTTTCAAGGAAGAATTTTCTCAAGAACCTAGCACAGAATAATTTTACTTTCTCTGAAGTTATGTCTCTTGTACTTTTTCTGTTTGATTTTATTTGTATTTATAGATAGTGTATCTATTTAGCTCTGAAGATCAAATGCAAAATGCAGTGAAAATTCTCCTCCCCTTTGCTGCCCTGTCCCCAGTAAATTCGCTTACTCAGAAGCAGCTCCTGTTAACAGTTTCTTGTGTGTCCTGCCAGAGACGAACTGTGCATGGTCAAGCCAACAATTATGCCAACTGATCACCTTTTCCTAGTTGGTTATATGCTACATGCACAGTTTATATTTAACTTTTTGATACTCAGTGATTTGTTTTGGACAGCCCGAGAAGTACACAAAGAGATTTCCCTTTTTAGAGATTGCATGATACTACATTGATGGCTAGTGGTGTACTTACCCTAACCTCTAAAATAAGCATTAAAAGTTAGATTATTGTTTTTTAAATCTGATTACATTGTTAAGCTGTCCTGTTTTCCTCTCCTCAACCAAAGGGAAGAGTCATGTTCTCCAGCAAAATTCTGTAACATAGTAGAAAGTTTTTAAGAGAATTGACCAGTAGATAATTAACCACAGCTTTCATATAGCAAGGTGCAATAGAGACTGTGAGAATCTGTCACACTTCCATCACAAAACTTTAGAATTTCATTAGCATATCTGGTAAATTTTTAGAAATACCTGAGTAACTTAAAGATTGCTTATATTTTATAGTAATTGGCTCACACAGTTTGTTTTTTAAAAGCAGAATATATTTATTAGGGAAAGAAAGTTTCTGTCTGAGAGAGAGACAGAAGGGGTCCCGAGTGGATTGCCATTTTTTAGGGATTTGTATAAAGCAAAGCTATGAAGTGAGGCAGATCCAAGATGGGGAAAAATGGGAAATCACAAGGTGGCCATGAAGTGGAACAAAACTGTGGTCAACCAATTAGATTATAAGCATAATTACTCAGGTAATATTGAATAAATCGGGATCAAATGAGGAAGCAAGTCACATAGCAAGTGGGAATAAATGCAGAACAGGGTCTCTTCTGGCTTTCTCAGGATGATTGATGCCTATTAAGAATCAATCCCTGATAGTTATCCTTAGGAAGTATGTGGTTACATTTGTTTCATCTTTTGTCTTGAGGTCTGGCCCTCAGCAGAGGTGTCTGTCTCCCCCCACCCCCCACCATTGCTAGGTATCTCATCTTCTGCACTGGCTCCTTTGAGGGCCCAGCCCAATCTGACTGCCTTTAATATTTCTATCTAATTTAACTATCTGCAACATTCCTCTCTCTGAAGAAGTACCCCGAATTGCCGTGAGGGCAATATACAGTGACCCATCCAGCTTCTTCAGGCTGAGGGGAGTCTTTGTCAGAGATACTCCACAGTGGGTCTACTTAAAGGCCCTTGATAGATGCCAGACATTCTCATCTTGGGTAAGTGTATAGCATTAAGTCATGCTTAATGCTGGAGGTATTAAGTCATGTATTTCTAAAAATTTACCAGATATGCAAATGAAGTTCTAAAATTTTGTGATGAAAGTGTGACAAATTCTCACAGTCTCTATTGCACCTTAATATATGAAAGCTGTAGTTAATATCTACTGGTCAGTTCTCTTAAAAACTTACTATTATGTTATAGAATTTTGCTAGAGAATATGACTAAAATCAAAAAGAAACAAGTAGGCATGTTGGCCCACATGATTCTTAGCCATTCTTAAATTTTTACAGAAAAGCCAGAATTTTGAGAAAGTTAGTGAAAATTTAAGGACCAGCAACCAAAACATCACAGTTCATTACATGATGAATATAGGTACAGTTAACACTTGAATTGATTTTGTATATATGCACATATTTAGCAAGTTTAGTGAAAAGTACCGATTTATGAGAAAATTGTCTTTATTTTATTGTTTACCTGTTTTAAATGTAAAATCAAAGTATCCATTATCATGCTAAGCATGATAAACAATTTTGCTTTGAACTTGGAAATTTAATCAATCTCTATTTTTAATGATTGAAAGTACTAATGTGCTGTGAAAAATGTAACTGAAGAAAAAATATATGGCCAAGTTTGTTCTAAGTACATGAAAAGTTTTGGGTATACTTTTATCCTTTAATTTTTGTTGTCTATGGTGCAAAATAAACCACAAGGGTGCGCTGTTTAACAGAAGTACAGCATTCTAATTTTTCATCTAAAGCATCCTTTAATAAAGCAAAAAAAATATTAGAAATAGCCACATTTTATTAGAAATAGCTTATTTTGCATGAGAGAAATGATGGAAAATATAGCTAGAGAGAAAATATCAGTAATGCATGACAAAGTGATGTATAATTAGCAGTTTTATACATTTTGAGCTTTCTATTTTCATATTCTTTTAAGTAGTTACAACACTTTGCCTTAGTCAAGGTTTACTGATTAATTTATCTATTTATTGGAAAAAATTTTGCTTAACCACATTTCTTATACTTCTTGGCTGCCCATATTTAATAATTTGCCTCATTCCTCTAAGACATTTCTCAATATTGGCAAATTAAAATATTCGGATAGTGGTTTCGGAGCTTGTGCTGAAATCAGTAACGTAACAGGCTGTTGATTTTTCAGACTTGATTTTGACAGCTGATTATGACATTTCCAAGGAGGATCCACTAAGGATCCTAACTTTTCTTGGAATATTCATGCATCTAAAATTTTCTCCATTGAGAATACATTTTATGGAACACGCATTTCACTGTCAGTGCCGTGCTGTCTTTTTCGTGTCCCTGAATTTTTTGCACAGTCACATGATTTCAGGCCTCATTTTATTTTCCTATAAAAGTAAAAGATTGTCGTCTACCAAAATATTCATTTGGAAAAACAACTTTCCTATTAAAAATTTTCTGATAGTTTTTTTTTTGGAATTTTTGAAACATTTTGTGAGTATGTTTCTAATGGTTTAAAATGCCATTTGTGCAACAAGGTGTAGTTGGCTTATGTTTTTATTTATATGAACCATATTGCCTGCACTGATGCATAAAATGTGCACAGTTATATATAATAAAATTATCATTTATGAAAAAGGAAGTCAGAAATGCAAAGACATTGACTTAAAGTGAAAGTAACTTGAATTCTGGGGATAAAACTAAGTTCAAAAATTTAGTTTCTCTACAACTGTATTTACTTGCTACAAAGAACACATTAAATAAAATCAGTGGTCAAAGGATGTCCTAGTCTTATTGATAAATTATCCTCTGAAGCCTATTTTATATTTGAAGAAGAGGTTAAAGAGTTGAAAAGTTATAGGTGATCTTGAACCACAGAATTCACATAACCTTGATAAGAATTTTTCATTTGGCATATTTGATATAAATTTGCTCATTAGAATTACATGTACCTACAACAGCACGCAGCTTTTTCCTGGCCACTGATGTAGTACATCATTTTACTTGGGATATTGGATTGTGGCTGGTAATTCATTAAGCAATAAGGGCATTTCATTTGGTCTCATTTTGCATTTTGCTACAAATATTCAAAGATTGAGAAATTGAAACATTCTGCCAGTTAGTATTATGCAAGTGAAATTTAATACCTACAGTATTAGTTTTTTAATAACTGACTTATTTTTCTTAAATGTTTATTCATCTTTTAACCCATTTTATCTTTTTCCTATATACTATAGTTTATGAGTAGATGATATATTCTCATATATTTATGAAATAAATAGGCATATCTTTGTTCTTATTTTAGTTAGTGAATTTTTATCTTTCTCATTTTACAGAATAATTAAGGTCATACTCCTCTGTTGATTTATAATCTTTAATAAATACACCTCCTTTTATTTTTATATCCAGGTTATCACATAGTCATTTTATTTTCCCCTCTAATTTATTATATGAGAAGTGGACCACAGAGAAAAAATTTTCATGTTACACTTCCATTCAATACAAAGAAATATGTGTCATGTATTCATGCGTATATAGGTATAAAAGACATTCACTAAAAGGTAGACATCAAAACTTCTATGAGGTGACCTATATTGGAATTTATAGATTTTTCTCCACTTTTCATCAGTTTATGCATTATTTACATCTCATATTCTTGTACTTACCTTCACAGTTTGCCTACTTTGTAATTTAGATACTTAATACATTTTTATTTTCAGTATTGGGGATTGAACTCAGAGCCTCACATATACTTGGCTAGCATTCTGTCATTGAACTATATCCTTATTGCTTTAAAAAAATTAAGATCTTACTAAATTGCTCAGGTTGGCTTTAAACTTGCAATCATCCTGTCAGTCTCCAAACTACCTGAGATTATAGGTATGTGCTACAATGCCCAGCAATACCTCATACTTCTATATTACATTCATTATAGTATGGTAAGTGACTTAAGTTCTAAAACCATTTTAGATTTTTCATGTCAAGAGTTCAGGTTACAACTTTATGTCACTTATGTGGGAAGTTCAGCTCCTATGATGTAATTCATAACAAATTTGTGTAAGTCTGATGTCAACCATAAGATATTTAATATTATTGCATAGAATTTGTTGGGACTGTTCAGGTTGGAGTAGGATAATGAGAATCTGTCCTTTAAGAAGAAACACATGAATTTTAAGGTAATTTTAAGGGATTAAAATCTTTCCACTAACCCTGCCCTTCCCTATATGTGGAAATCATATTATAAACAGAAATATCCAAAAGCATTCAATAGAAACTTTTTAAAAAATCACTGAAATTGAGCTACTGTATTTGTCTCTCTTTAGTTTAATTTTTCTTTTTTGTTATCTTTCATTTAACTTCTTTATCTAGAATATATTGATTTCAGTTACCCACACCTTATAACTCAATTATAATTAATAAATGATTTAGCAACCAGTGTAGAGTAAATCTGTTGAATACCTTTTAGTTCCATTGTCTTTGCAAAATTTAGTTTCATTTCAAACCAGTATATTCTAATCTAGATGTGAATTCTGGGGTTTTAACTGCCTGGCATGGTTTTCAAACTGACTCTGCTGCCACTTTCTTTTGTTAGTTTATTCTGGTTTTCCTTGGAGCTGTTTCCTTTCACAGCCCATAAAGTTTGGTGAGGTGTGTTCCTGTTACAGGCTGCATGTTCACTAATGGCTGCAGACTTATCAGTGGTTTAAACTAAAGTAAATAATTGAGTATCTCTAATGATTAACCAGAGCTGTTTCTGCTAGTAAGTAGAAACTTGTTTTCTCACTTAGCAAAACCTTCAGACTTTAAAAGCATTTAATCTCAATTCATTTTTTAAAATGTAGTCATAATGTGACTAAAGGAAATGTATCTTGGTGGAAAAAGCTAAAGACTATTATAAGCAGTTCTTTATTTTTAATCACATTAAATTAGCTTATGAAATATTTCAAATTTATTTACTATAATACACACCCATGTGCTTATCACCAAGATTTCACAAAGTAGTGTTAAATGTTTAACTTTTATGAAAATCCTTCCCAGTATGATGAAGTGACCCGAGGCAGTGTATTTCGCTTATGCAGTGGGTTGGCCAAGCACAGGTGTTTGAATGTGAGCATTGTTGAGTTTCAAGACTGACTGTCACTGCAGTTGATCCCTATAGGATAAGATTCTCACTGTCTCTATCACCAAAGAGAAACAGTAGTCTGTCCATACTTTTATTCTAACCTCAAAAAACTATTTTCTTACTTTATTTACAGAACACGCCTCATATATGTTAAAATAGGTAAAAGTCATGTGGTGATATCAGCTAGTGTCTATGGCATATATATTGTGTGCTAGGCACTGTGCTGTTTTACATAACTACATTAAGTGTCCCAAAGCTTTTTGACACAGGTACAGTTATTTTACTTTCTCATTGATGAGAAGGCTGTAGGTCACAGAGACAACAAATGGCACATTTCTTGGTTGGATCCCAGGTGTTTACTCCAAAGCCTGTTTATCTGCTAACTGTGTGGTGGGCTACCAGCCGACCTTCAAGCCCTCTGTATGCCTTCCTCCAGTTAGACAAATTCCATTAATAACACTGGGGGAGTTAACTGTGGTCAGTTTAAGAGTAGAATATTGAGGGATTGTTAGTATCATTTTCCTCAAGTACCCAGGTAAATGCTACTGTTTAGGCCCTGTAGCTTCCCCAGACTTTATTAACATTCTAAGTGGAAACTCATGTATTAATGACTGACGACTGTTCAGTGTATCTCTTCTCTAACATTAGATATTCTTGGATTTAGAGTCTTTCTAACTGTGTGATAAATGTGTGTATTCTCCAAGTTCACACCAGCTTTCTCGGCTACAGTCTAGCCAAGAAATAATGATGTGTTCTCACTGAAACACCCCCCCAACACACACACACACTTTTTTCCTATAGACCCACCCAATAGATCAGAATCTCTTCCTCTTGGCCTAGGGATTCCTTTATGTCATTTGTATAGTGATGTTTGAGACAACAGAAAAGATCCCCAAGTTTGACTTTTGTTACATTAACTTTCTTCAGCAATACCTTAGCTGATTAAGGTTTGTTTCTAAGTATTATTATAAAAACTGCTTACCCCTCTGTTTTTTAACAATGGAAAGGTATTCCCTTAAATAAAACCACTTGTATCTCAAAATAAAATTTACATGTCTGTCATTAATAGTTGCTGCTATGGAGTTAGTACGGGAAGGGTATAAACCAACATTTTCAGGGTATGGGCCCGATAGCTTATTCTGCCATTATCTAAACTTGCAATTCTTATTAATTCTAAACTCCTGCCTTAAGATCATCTCTTGCACAGTTGTTACATTTATATTTAATAAGTTTTAACTGTTAATCACAGCATGGAATCTAGTTATGACAGGTCTTATCTCTTTGTAGTGGTAGTGTTCCCCCCTGCTGTTCTCTTTCTTGGTATCTTGATCAAAATTGCAGCTCTGGAAATATACATATATTTACATCTGAATATCAGCATAAGGAGATGAATCTTAAAGACTAAGGTTAAAACATGTGCGTCTTTAGATGTTCACAGCTGTGCCCTTTCAACATGTGTGCCCTCAGCCATCTGCATAAATGTTATTGAAAAACTTCTAGCATTTCTGTCAAAATCCATCTGTTTTGACGTTTAAAATTACTTATCCATAAAAAATGTCCTGTACAAAAGTGCTAGCTTATTTTAAGACTTCTAGACTGGTAAATACATGCCTGTGGGTATGCTGTCGTCACATTATGAATAGGATCATATGAATTTCTGAATCTTCGTGTAAAAATTCCTCCTTCCTTATTTCTGTGCTATCTGCTTTATTATGTTATACCCCAAATTTAATAGTGTAACTCTTAGCAGACATTGCAGCTTGAGAAATTCATGTCACAACTGCTTTTATCAGGTAATGGAAAAGACCCATATGTGACAGTGGTTAGAAATGTGGCCTAAAAGTGAAAATATGAAAGCAATCAGTCAAAACATAAGAAACACAGAACTGAGGGGAGAATCCAATGTTGCCATTTCTGAGTGTATTCAGCAGTTGTTTATTGATTACCCACTGCATTCTTGCTTATAATTAGGTCTACAACAGGTATTTTGCTTTAATGGGGCTTTGAAGAAGTAGATTCAACAAGAAATAACATCTATTGAGTTTAGTTTTTAGATAAATATTTTTAGAAGTAAAATGAACTTTAGAATTTTTTAGAATTTTTAGGCCTTGCCCTAATGATCTATAAATTTATTACTTTTATAACAGGTGAAACCAGGCATGGTAGCACATACCTGTGATCCCAGCACTTGGAAGGCTGACACAGGAGGATTGCTATGAGTTCAAGGCCAGCCTGGGCTATATACTGAGTTCAAGGCCATCCTGAACTACCTAGTGAGACTGTCTTAAAAAAAAAAAAAAAAGAAAGGAAAAAGAAGAAGAAAAAGAAAAAGTTGTAAAAGTCCCAGAACACAGATCAGTAAAAAGGACATTTAACTTTTATATTCTACTCAAAAAAATATTGAAATATGTTAATTCCTCTCTGCATTTCTTTCTTAGCCGTTTGTTTCTGGGGACTTTTCTCTTGAATTTTTTCAGAATTTTTTCAAAGGTCCATTGAGGATCTGCCCTCACATCCTTCCCATGAGAGTAATCAGAACAGACTTTAGTGACTTAGTTAATACCTAGATTTTGGATAGCAGGTTTTAGCTGTTCTTCTGCTGGATTATGGAGGGTTCTGGGATACTGTGGTGCCAATAGGTAGAACAGGGTGGGCTTAGTTGTTGACAGCTGGTATGGAGGAATTTCAACACTGACCTCTGAAGAGATCACCTTGGTGCCACCTCGTCATACTATCTTCGTGAGAGGTTCTCTAGCCAAGCACCCACCGCTGTCTCCATGACTTGTCCTTTTTAGTATCTCACACAGTTGGCAGCAGTAATGATAACAAACAGAGTATTTTTTTCCACTTTTGGGGCAGCTTTCCTTTTTTCTCTGCCAGCAGTGTTAGAAAGTTATGAAATAGTAAATTTGTCAAATTTTTCTTGGTGTGTGGCAAGACATAATGAAAATTTCTGATGAATTATTGAACTTCCCTAGATATACTTATGTTGCCTTGTAAGATTAGAGTGGCCCAAACTTTATACATATTCCTAGTTCAGGCTTATCAAGGTCTCTTACTTACCAAACAAGAATACAGTATCTTATTTTTCATTTACTCAAGTATATATTGAGAAAATTCTATGAGCCAGGCATTGTTTTAGAAATATAACAATGAGCAAAAGAGTAGGAGGAAAAGCCTCTTCCATTTCAGTCATTTCTATTAGGAGCAGATAATAAATGAGTAAATCAACCATATAATACATTAGAAAAGTATTAAATGCCAATCAAAACTAAAGCTAGAAGGGGATAGGAACTATTGGGAGTCAGGGAGGAGCTCATGGAAAAGCAACATGTGAGAAATAATCTGAAGAAAAAGATTGAGTTATCAGAAAAAGGCATTGAGTTATCAGAAAAAAAATTCCCGGGCTCAGGGGACAGCAAGGTAGCCATCATCAGGTAGAATTTCTCTGGATACATTGGAGAAGTAGTAAGAGAGCAAGCTAGTCTGAGACAAGATCAGAGAGACCAGGTCATCAACTCTAAAGACTCTGATTTTTTCCATGCCAAGTGAGAACCGTTAGAGGGTTTTGATGATTTGAGACTATGATGTAGGAATTAAGCTGAATTGGTGATGTCTGTTAAGAGCAGAGCCAACGTGATGGACTCACTGTGGACTGTGACGTGGAGATGAGGGCAGGTGGAAAGATGACTTGCTCTTTGCTATGACATCTTTGGGGAATGGGATTGTCATGATTTCAGTTTTAGGCATTCTAAAATGAAGCTGCCTATAGACCTTTAGTGGAGATCAGAACAGAGGTCCAGGATGGAGACATGAGTCCATAAGCACTGAAATAATACTTTAAAGGAAGAGAATAAATTAGATCACCAAGACAGTGAACATAGATACTAAGGAGACTATGTCCCAGGACTGAGCCCTGAAGGATACTAGTGTTGGTCAAGAGACAAAAAGTAATGAACAAAGAAAACTGAGTGGCCAGAGAGTATGAATCACTGGACAGGAAAGAATGTGGTATCCTGGATGCACGATAAAGATTTTAAAGGGTGGTCGCCTGTCTTTCATGCTGTTAACAGATCACAGAAGTGAGTTCTGAGAAATGACTGCTGGAATATTTATGGGCAAGGTCATTGGTGACTTTGCTTGGAAAAGTTTTAATAGATCAAAGGTAGGGAAAAGTTTAACTGGAGAGACTCAATGGGAAAAGCGAAATTGGAGATACAAACTGGAAACAACTCTTTAAAGCAGTTTTGTTGTAAAGAGCAAAGATAATATGGCAATTGGCCAGGCGGGATCAACCTGCTTCCTGCAAGGCCAGCTTGTCTTTGGGTCTGCTGACATTCACCTGCTGTGAGTGGGAACATTAACTGTGACTCGTGACATCAAAGGACTTGCCATCAGTAGACATACTGTTTTTTGAAATGTTTTTCACTGATAAACTAGGCCCAAGAGAGAGACTAATCAAGCTAGCTATTAACATAGTTACTCTTCCCTTTCCCATCCCTTGCTTTGTTTGCATCCAATAATGTCTCCAGATTTTCTTTGAAAGCTAGTTTTTACCTGTATTCCTCACTAGCCCTCTGTACAGCAGTTCTTTATTTGCATGTCAGTCTCCCTTCCTAGCCTAGATGTCTTGAAAATGCCTGTATTTTATTTTTCTTCATATATCTATCCCACAGCTTGGATTTGGAACATGACAGAATGAATCCATTTCTGAATGAATTGTTGTTATATTTTTTGAATTTATTACTGTTATGCTCCATTTTGGTATATAATGTGCTTGTTGTAAAGTTTAATGTTTTCCTGTAAAGTTTAATGTTTGCAATTAATTTCTAAACATGGATTGCTTGGTTGTTTGGTTCTCTACAGAGACCCGGTGAAGCAGGTAGAGGGAGGACGGGCTCACTGCCACTCACCAGCACATCTGAAGGGAATTTATCTTTGAAAAGGACAAAGCGAAAAGCACCTTCCCCACCCACCAAAATACCCCTGCATCAAAGTGATGAAAATGGCCATCTGACTGGTAAAGTTACTTTTCCCATTACATTGTATTTGTATTGTGTTTAGTTTAATGTAGATAGGAGAAATGATATTAAATAATAAGCTTTTTAAATAGTCCTTTGTCACATTCTTAACTACTTTTAAAAAATCTGTGACAAAATAAAATGACAATGTTGTGCAGATTCATTATTCTAAAATGAGCATATTATAATTTGGAAATTCATTCAGAAAGATTCTGCTATTCCAGGATTTACCACACTTAAAATTAGAAACTTAAGGAGAATATAGTCATTTCACAGCTAGAGAGATGGTAAAATGGTTTCTAGCCAGGTTAGGGCTCATTTCTTTCTGAATTACATAAAAATAACTACATTAACCTTCAGGACTTGTTTCCTCTGTGACTGTGACTTGTTATCAGTTGTGTTGCATCTTTTAGCCCTGCAGCCAGTAGATGGAGTTTCTCCAGAGAGCATATCAGAAGCAACCTCCCCTGTGGGCCTCCCCAGCCCAGGTAAGATGCCACCACTTCACCCTGTGTCATTATTGAGAAAGAGCTTTCTTGACAATTGAGAAGTGAATCCAGTTAGAATGCCCTATGTATGAAAGAGATATAGATTCTTTGGCTTCATTTCCCAGTTTTTATATGATGAAATGAATTTTCCTTATCTTTCTTCCTATAGCATTTGAGATTAGAATGAAGATTTCATTCTGAAATTATACCCTAAGTACTTTCCCTATTTGGTCTCCCATTTACCTTGTGCAGTCTCAGGTTGACATTTATTAACCTCCTCCCCCACCCGAGAGTAATGACATCATTAGGAAGGTATCTTGGTGTGTTTAGAAGTAAACTTACATTAAAATGTAAGCACAATCTCTTTAGGCCAACTGTTTCAAGTATGAATTCAACGTATTAGGAATCCTACTCTAATGATTAGAAATTTGTTACTATGAAAATATATTACTTAACTCTTGTGAATTCTACCCAAATAAATAAAATTCCAGTAAAAACTGAATGATTAATACTGTTTCCAATGTTTGCAATGAAAGTTACGCAGGTTTTATATACATGAAAATTCCTTGTCTACATAGTTAGTGTTAGATAAAAAAGAATATGATAGGCCAATGTTGTTGTATTATAATAGAATATCACTTTGGTACTACTTTAGCATGAGAATAACTTGATAATTATGAACATTAATTAATGTAACTGCCTAACTTTTATTATTTATTTGCAAATTTGGAAAGATACAGGAGCAGCTAAGCTATAATTTTGAATTTTTATTTGACATTTAGGAGTGTGAAATTTTAACTAAGAATTCTTCAGTTTTTTTGTGCTTTAAAATATCACTATTATGTAACGAGTAATGATTTTCTCAAAATAGTATCAATGATACTTGATCTTAGTTTTTAAAAGAAATACACGGAGTATTGTTAACATATGCAGTGAAATTAGGAGATTCTGAGGTACTTTAAAATGTGCATACTCTTCAAACTTTGGTATCTGTCTCTCTCCCTTTGTTCCTATTTAGCTCTTCCTGTTTAGTGCTTGGATGATTATGAACTAGCAAATCTGATTTCTTCTCAATGCTCCTTAGTTTTGCCGTCCTTAACTTTTCTAAGTGATATTTCTGCAGACTCTGCTTCTTTGGCAGAAGGCTGTGTTGGCCCTGGGCTCTTCCATCAGGAACAGTGCACTACACCCAAACTGCCTGACGAAACTTCTCTCTCTGAGGGCCCTGGAACCCCTGAGGCGGCTGTAGCATCCTTGACATGTAGGTGGTCAGGCCTTTCTGGATGGTGCTTTGTTTTGTGCAGATTAAGACATCATCAAGTACAGACCTTGTTACTGGTTAAGCCTGTCTATAAAAAAATGTTTTCCAAAGAAATGTGTTTCTCTTTTCTCTTAAGATTCTATGTAGAATGCTCTTTTCCTTAACCATATGAATAAATGTGATAGTGTAAGATTAATGAAATCAGTGCTTCTGAAGGATTTCCCCTTCCTTTCTATTTGATTGTCTACTTTTTTGAGGGAATTGTTTGAACTTGATAATATACGATTTTAAATATATTTAATATTACAATATATATTTAAATACATATTTAATATTAAATTTAATATATTACATTATAGTATTTAAATATATGTTAAGGAATATTTATATATATTCTTTACTGAAATAATCCATTGTGTGTGGCTGTTAGCTATAATATTGTTCCCAGTTGCTTTTTCTACTTTAAAATTATGAATTATTTTGTTACATCATAGCAAACTCTGTGTAATACTTGAATTCTATCATAATTGTATCCAATATTTCAGTGACTCATAAAAAGCCTATGCCACTTCACACTGCAGTTTACACTTAGTATACTATAACTGCTTATGGGAATCCAAAATTGTGTGGCTGGTTTGAAAAGTAGTTTGGCAGAGTTTTTAGTTGCTGTTGTTTGTTTATTTTTGGATTGGTTTATGACTGGGATTAAACCCAGGCTGTGATACATGCTAACCATGTGTTATATCATTATGTTATATCCACAGCCCTTGACAGAGTTTTTTTAAGTGAAATTTAAATATTCATTTTCTGTATGACCCAGCAGCACTGCCTTCTAGGTATTTGTTACAAGAAAAGTAAAAACCTGTGTACCCACAAAGACCTGTGTGAGAGTTTGTATTTGCAATTGTCAAAAATTGAGAAACAACCCAAATGTTCCTGAGGAATGGGTAAACAAACTGGACTTCTCCATCCTGGAACACAGTGCTAATAGCTAGGCCGAAAAAAGAACACACCACTGAACCAAACAGCTATATACAGAATCTCTAATGTCTTATGTCAAATGATGACATCAGACTCAACTGGCCAGATACTGTGTATTTTTATTCATATAACATTTTTGCAAAGGCAAAACTGTAGAGATAATAATTACCAGAGGTTGGAGCTAGAGGAAGAGGTCAATTACAAGGAAACATGGAGAAATTCACCAGGAATTTTTCTGTCTCACTTGTGACAGTAACAGGCATACGGTGTATACTACTAAAATTCAAAGAACTGTGCTCCAAAAATGGCGAATTTTACTGAGTGGAAATTGTGTCTCCTTTTCCAAAAGTGAAAGAAAAATAATTCTAGAGGTAACTCTGACATAGTAAACATCTTTTGAGTGAATGAATAACAACAACAAAAATAGTGTATTTGAATAGGATTAATGTACTACAATTATATTTTAACAAAGGAACAGTAATTATCAGGCAATTTTGCTGTTTTGGTGATCTTCGGGGAAAATTATATTAAGTATTTAAGAAGTCCTAGTTAAATTGTAACTTTTAATAACTTTACAAGTAAAAGACATTTTTGAAAGTCTGTAGCATTTTGTGAAGTCACTAAACCTTAAACTTTAAATAGTTATACTTCTTTTTCATGTATTAGATTTTCTTAATTTAAAATAATTTTTTGTTTTAGTAAATATTTGCTAGTTTCAGAGGGACTGAAAAAATGGAGATGAAAATATTCAAATTATACAAATCAGTGAAATTCAATAAGTGCATTTTCAAATTTTTAAAAATAACCTTTAATATTTATACTTCAGAAGTTGTAGATCTGAAAAATGCTTTCAGATTTTGGACATTATTTTTTGAAAATGAATATTTTGCTCTTAGAGCTTACAAAACTAATTATAGTAATGATTATACATCACTTATGAAAACTGATTATTCACAGCCTTTATCATTTCTTTTTTGTTATCCTATAATTTGGTCAAGACATACAAAGCAAAGTTTTTTTTTTCCCTCACAGTCTGGGAAAAATGTGTGCTAGTCAAACAACAGAATGAAAATTCTCTTTTTAAAAAAAAATCATTGCATTTTCTAAGACTTTTTATAACATGAATGTAAGAACTTTTAACGTGATTCTTTTAACTACCAAGTTATACAATCTGTAAAGATATTTTTTGTAAAAATAATTTGAAAAGATTTTTTAAAGATGCAATTCATGACTCATACCTTGAGACCAGTTCCTCAGTAAGGGGTATGCACTTAAAGAAAATTATTTCTCTAACATACTTGTGATGGACATGAGAGAATAAGCATAATGACCAATAATTTTCTAAACATTTCCTCAGTCAGTGTAATGTCCAGAAGAACTTAATATATTCTGAGTAATCATTTATAAAACACATTTACATCTAAATCATTATAGTCTTTCATTTTTGTTAGTACACAGTATCACACTGTGGAAATGACATCCTTACTACATAGGTACAATAGGTTATATTATAGCACATAACACTGCCCAGTGACATCACAGTGAGTATTTCATATGCCATGATAAAACATTTGCCAAAATTTGTATATTTGAAAATTCATTTAAATTCAATATTTTGCCTGAGTAATTTTAACAGTAAAATGCTTTTAAAATAACCCTCTCTCCCTTCTCGTCTCTCTTTCTGTCTCTGTCCTGTGTTACCCAGGCTGGCTTCAATCCTGAGGTCAAGTGACATTCTGTCTTAGCCTCCCATTTCTCTGGGAGTAGAGGCACACACCATGATGCCCAACTACACTTTTATTTCATAAAAAGCACAAATAACACTCTTTTCTGCCTATATACCTAGAGATAATATTAAAGGAATACATTTTAAGTACTTTAAATGTTTCAAATCTGTTAAACTTTTAATTAGAGTTTTTACATGTACTGACCACTATAATGGCCTAGTGCTAAATCATCTTATACACACACACCTGGAGGTAAATGTGAACTTCATTAAGATGCTGTTGTGCAAATGAAAATGTTTAATTTTATTTGAGCAAAAATCTAGAACTTCAGTGTTTGAAATTTTAAAGATTATCTTTACAATAAGTATTAAATAATGGCAAAACATTTTGTACAATAAATATTTGTCACAATTATTGAAAAAAATTACACATAATTATTAATATGGGTAAAGGAAAAAATTGAGTAGACAACATTGGGTATAGTATGCTCTTGTTTATATTAAACAAAATGAAATGTGAGTATGGATATCTGTTTATGAATCCTTACCATGCTTTCTGATAATGTACAGAAAATAATTGTTTAAGGAAGTTGCCTGTAAGAATCAAACTGGGAATGAAACTTCTATTGTTTAATATTTGTTCTTTTATGTTTTAAATTGTTTTAAGCATTTATATCAATGATTCAGTTGTACATTAGAATCACCTATGGAACCTTAAAAATTCTTTTTTTTTGGTACTGGGAATTGAACTCATGCCCTTGTGCTTTCCAGGCTAACCTTAAAAATTCTTGGCTCACCTTTTAGAGATTGTGATTTAATAACTATGGAGTAGAGTATCAACCTCAGTATTTTCAGAAGAGGCTCAAGTAATTCTCAAGTATTGTCAGTACTGATAATGACTTAATCAAACTGATTGTGTACTTGTTAATAATACAAAAATCTCATGTTTTTCTAATTTGCATTTTAAAATTAATTTATGTGTAATTTGTATTACTGGGTTATTGCATAAGTATAAAATCATGTAACAGAATATATATTCCTAAGTGAAATATTTAACTTGAAGTATGTGGGATTAATTAAATTTCCATGAGTAAAAGTTAGAATAATGACAGATTGTTTTTTAGAGTTGTGTAAGTCTGGGAAAATGTGGTTATATGTTACCATGATCATTCACCATTAGAAAGGTAGTCTCCTATTAATTTTGAACCAGATTTGAAAGAGTTCAGCTGATAATTCCTTGCCAGGATTGTATAGGATGAATAAAGTAAATTAACACTGAGAACTGTATCTGCATTTCTTTGTAGCTGGAATAAGCTCAGATTATAGCCTTGAGGAGATAGATGAAAAGGAAGAACTGAGTGAAGTGCCTAAAGATGAGACTGAAAATATTTCTCTGAATTCACCAGACATGGCTTTTGTATCTGCTGATATAATAAACACACTGAAGAAGGATCCTGACTCAGTCCTTGGCACTGATAATGGAGAGGCTTCACAAAACTCCAAAGAAAAAAACCAAGAAGCTGGAAACACAGATGGACAGTAAGTAGTCTATGTGCCAGGAGCATTGGCAGATTTTTTAGTTAATACCATTCTTTTTAAGTATAGATATGACATTTTAAACACAAATGTAGTTGGCCCTTTCGTTTAGATTCCACCTCTTACCACCACTATATGTTTATTAATAAAGTGCCTATGTGCAGGCAATTGTGTTCAGAGAAAATAAAATTTAACAGTTATAATATCCACATGTCAGATTACCCCTAACTTGTCTAACTCAAACATTAAAGTTGTTTGCTTGTGTATTTTGCCTGTTTGACCTAAATGAAACATTTAATTTTCAATTTTTGCCAAATTCTCCTGGAGAATTTTCACTGATTGCTATAGGAAAACAATTTCATATACTAGAGTACAAAGATTAATTGCCACTATTATTCTGATAGTCACCTTTACTGTGCAGACCATCCATTTTCCATTTGATCCTAGACCACATAGACCACATTTATGATGTTTGAAAAAATGCAGCTCCATGAGAAAAGGTGAAATAAACTAAGCTAAATAAATAAGTCTGTATCAGAGGTTTATCAGAATTTGAATGGGATTGTCTGCAAACTAAACTCACCTGTCACCAGAAAAAAATTTAAAAAAACACAGTGAGGTCAATCCACATCCTGATTTATAAGTTGACTTGGTCAGGTGGAAGTCTAAAAGGTTTCATTTATGTCCTTTTTCTTTAAAAGGTAAGTAACTGATAATAGCAGAATCAAGACACTGCTTTGGAAGTATCTGTTTTCTTAAACCTCTTACTTTTTTTTTTTTCTTCTTTTGGAATAGGACCACTATATGAAACCTAATGTTTGATAACAGCATGTCCTCTCAGTTTTATTTTTTCTTTGCCCTTACATTTCCAGTATTTGGCAAATAAATATTTCAGTCCATCTGTCTTTGGAGATTATGGCCTCTTTTCATACTGTATGTTTAAATAGTGTATAACATATAGTGTTATGTCTTCCAGAGGATCACACAGTGTTGTGCATGATTCAAGCAATGAAAATATGTTAGCTGATGGTGTCAGGAACTTGCAATCACTGAGCCCAAATCAAAAGAATGGTGAGTTATATAAATACCAATAGCCAACACTGTCATAAACTGTCAGGTGCCAAAGACTGTTCTTAAAACACATTGACTCGTTTAGTTCTGTATATTGACTCATAGGTACTGTTATTTTTAGTCTCGTTTTACAGATGCTTGAGCCACACAGATGTTAAGTCTTATAAGTAGTAAGCTGTGGTCCCAGGCTGTGAACTCAGGCATATTTCAGAATGTGGTCTAATTTATCATAGGTACATGGATGTTGTTAAATCTTAGAGTCTAACTTAAACTTTGGATCTTAAAATTGTATCCTGTGTGCATCTATTTGTGACTTTTTCTTTTTTCCTTCTAACTCCCTACTGCAAGCCTATCTTATTTTATCTAGTTGCTACACTATGAATGAAATTTGTCTAACCAATATTCAGGGGCCAATAGTCTAATTATATAACCTTATTCACCACTGTTTCCAAGTTCACAGCCCCAAATCAAGACAGTTTCTTATTTTTCTCATGACATAGTTCATTTGTCATTTGCCTTGTGATCATGATATCTTTGCATAGAAAATAATTTTTACATACAGTATATCACACATTGCTATTCAAATCTTACCACTTCATTTATTTTGTTACTTGTTTACTGGGAACTGTGTAATTCTATATTCCTGAGTCTTCAACTGAATTAAACAGTTTTAGATCAGGAAAATTAATCTGATACTTTGTATGAAATCCCAGTAGAACCTAACACATTACTGAGCTACCCTTAAATATATATACTTAAAATATATACTTAGGATTAAATTTCAATTAAGTATGCAGTAGAAAATTCAAGGAAGAAACATTGGTATGCTTTGAGGGAGCATGAAGGCAGTGGCTTATTGGATATTCATAGTCTCTTGCAATAGATAAAGTTATGAAATTCATAGAAAGTGGGTACAATTTAGTGGAATAGTTCTAATGTCATATATGTGTGTGCCATCTGTGGGAGCCTCTGGCTTATTATTTCCATGATTAGTACCACTTTGTACTATGTGGAGAAGGAGCTGTAATGGCAACAGCATTCCTCTTGAGCAATCATTTAAAAGCTACTTTCTTTTCAAATAATAGCCAAATTTAATAATTTTTAATGAAATTTGACCTTAAGTTAGTGCTACATGTACATTTATACAGTGTTTGATTTGCATATGCTATGTAATGACTAGTCTAATTTTAGGTGATACTGAAAAAATAAGTAACTTATGTTATCATTCAAGTAGTTTTCTGTTTTCCTTTTCATCTACCATGTGCATTTTTTTAAAACATCCTTTTGTCAGGAAGTGGATGTCAGTATTGGTTTTAGTAGGGAAAGGACAGGGACAGTACAAGAAAACCTTTTTCTCAATCCTTGAAAAACAGCCTAGTAATGCAAGGAAACTGGCCAAGCAGCATTATGGAAGAAGACAGAGTCACTGATAAGTTCAGGGATCGTTGTAGGTTTTCTGTCTTCATAATTGGTGGGGAATCATTGTGAATGTTGTTGAGAAATTCAGAGTTAGTAATTAAATGTGACCCGGTGAAAATATAAAAACAGAAATTCAAAGTCCAAAAGCAAATTAATTAGGGGATTTGATCTAAACACATTTCTACATTGATTTGCTTTCCTTGGAAACTGTTTCTATTGAACTTGGAAACACACATATTCATTGGAAAATGAAAAATAAATGAGAGGAAGAAATACATTTAGGCATATTTTCCACTGCCAAAAACCATTTGTTAAATTCTTCTGTTCTTACAATAGTGTTCAAAGTCGTGCTTTTCATATAAATATTAAATACTTATGAACCAAGCAAGTTAGGAACAGAAGCAGAAACCTGCCTCTTCCCTATTTCCCTAATGATATGTATTCTTAATTTTTGAATCATAGAAGTTAATAGTTATTGCCCATTGCAGAGAAAAGTCACTCAAATAGATGATACATGTTCTGGTAATAGTTGCATTTCATTTGGAAGGACAAAAATTGCATTTCAAATTATATATTTATATAGGTATTGTGCAAACAATACAGAATATTAACTGTTATTACCAAATGCTTGTATTAGACAATTAACTTGTGCTCTACATAATAGCTAAAAAGAGAGGCCAGTAGGGTTTTGAAGATGAGGACTAGTCACACAGGAGAAACAGTTCTTCACGGGGGGAACAGTATGGAAATCATTTTGCTAGGTGCTAGACACATAGTGCATATTCATGATGCATAACTCCAGGTCCCGCATTTGAGATCTTTGCCATCTTCTTGTTAAGTGGAAGCTAATGATTTGTTAACCAAGACTCTGGCAAGTGTTTCTCATTTTCAGGAGATCTGAATAGATACAGAGGGAAAAGTCATACAGAGAAAAGGGAGATCGTTTTCCTTCTCGGGCTCTGACATTAGACTAGCAATATCTTTTGCTCCTACAGAAAAATAAAAACCAATATGATTGTTTTTATGTTGATGAAATCACTCATGTTGTGACTGAAAAAAAATCCCTCTAAAAGTCTAGCAAGAACACTCAAGACAATTAACATAGATTGCTTTTATGTCAAATTATTTTAAAGGTAATGTTTTCTGTTGCCATCCTTAATTAAAACAGACATTAGCTAGAATTGTTTTAACGTTAGTTTTGAAACATATGTACTACTCTAGGAGGCAGAGAAAAGAAAGATTAAATGGAAGAAAGAGGAATAATACAGTTCCTGAATTTTTCAGTGTTTTTCTCTTTTTTAAAAAAATGACAGAAATATTGCCAGTGTGGTGGCACATGCCTGTAATCCAACTGGGGAGGACAAAGCAGGATTGCCATGAATTGGAGGCCAGTTTGGGCTACATAATAGATCCAAGGCCAGCCTGGAATAAACAGGGAGCTCTTCTATTAATACAGATAGATAGACAGACAGACCTGACAGAGAAAAGAAATAGGAAATTTTTACAGTAAGGAGGAAAATAGTGAATTTCTATGTCTTGCTTGTTCTAGGCATTACCCTAGCCTAAAAGACTGTTATATAACTTATTTATGTGTATATAAATGCTTTTTTTTTTACCTTTTTATATCTGTGAAAAGAAGAGGCTCAAAGTTGACATGTTAGTTAACATGTGGCCACCCTAGTTAAATGCATTCCTAACTAAAGTCTTTATGCAGTATTTTCTCTGTCTGCAGATACCTGCATTTTTATAATGATTGAGCTAAAATTTATCTGTAACACTCAAAGTGGTTACAGATTGGGTAAGATAGACATTAAAAACCTACATTTTTCTAGTTTTTAAAATATACTAACAGCATTTCTTCTTCCTATAGTTCAAAATGAAACCAGTATCCTTGCAACAAAAACAGAAGATAAAATGAAAAATAGTGTCAGAAAAACAGAAATCTGTGTAGAGGATGAAGCCAAAAGTAAAGATGTATACATGAGAGATGACAAACTATTACAGTGTCAAGCATGTGAAACTGATAGTTTTCTAAGTTCCAAAGAAAATCATGGAGTGGTAGCATCAGTGCCAGTTCAAAAACCGAATCAACACAGAACAGAAAAGACAAAAATGCAAGATGCAGCAATTCAGACCATTCCTTCCTGTAACAGCTTGAATGGGAATCACCAAGGTCGGAATTTGTCTGACTTCAAAGTTGATGAAAGTGTGCAAACTTCAAATAACAAATCAACTCAACACTCATCCTTAAACCTACAAGATTCTGTAGATATCTCAAGCAAATTGAGGAGTCAGGGCACCCTAACTGTAGATTCAGAAGATAGACTTGCCAGAAAAGATCCAGTTTATGCCTATGGTAGTGGTGATCTTTGGTCTTCTCTTGATGGGACTGATAAACACTCAACTGCTTCTTACTTACAGAACTCTCCACTTTACAGACAGGACTACAATGCCAAACCAAAACCTTCTAATGAAGTTACAAGAGAGTATATACCCAAAATTGGAATGACAACTTATAAAATAGTGCCTCTCAAATCCCTGGAAATACTGAAAGATGGGGAGTCAGAAACTGTAGAGTTTAAAGATGATCAAAAGTTACATACTGTAGGAAAAAAGCACACTCATGAGAATGTGAAAGAAACTTCCATGCAGACAGAAAACACTGCTACTTCTGAAGGCCCAGTGGAGCCCGAGCAAGCCCTCACACCTAAGCCCAGCTCGAGAGCAGCGCAGCAGTTACACAGGGCTACGAGCTTTCCCAATGAGGTCGTGACTAAGCCTCCGAAGCCTCCCAGGATGCCCGGAGACACAGGCACAGCTCCTTTTGCACCAACTTTGGAAGACATAAACAATATTTTGGAGTCAAAAATAAAACCTCGGGTTTCAAATCCCCAGGCCAAACCAAATTCTTTTTTCTTGCAGATGCAAAAGAGAGCATCAGGACACTATGTCACTTCTGCAGCTGCCAAAAGCACACATGCTGCACCTAATCCTACCCCCAAAGAACTCCCAAATAGAGACCCAGACAAGGACACACTGCCTTCTCCAGAGCAGACTCTTTCTCTCTTAAGTAAAACAACTCACTGTACTGCCCTGCCCCACATTAAAAGCACTGGCGAGGCCATCCTTACCCAGAAGCCCGCTCCTCCCCCCATAGCACCCAAGCCTGTGCCTCTTCCCACTCCTCAGCCAGCAGCAGTAAATCTGAAGACTTTGAAAACTTTCGGTGCCCCCCGACCATTCTCCTCTTCCACTTCTTCACCGTTTGCCCTTGCTGTCGTGAAAAGGTCACAGTCTTTCAGTAAGGCGCGCACAGAGTCCTCCAGTGAGACAGAACCTGCCCAACCTCCAGCCAGTGCAGAAAACAGGAAGACAGGCTCTGTAAACAAGTTTCCTGACATTCCACGACCTGATGTGACAGAGAAAGTAAGTTTACCTTTTGAAGAAGAGTGCTCAGATTCTTTAGGAACCTGGTTAAAATAAGGGATAATGGGCATGTTGGTATGTTCATGTGTTAATAACTCTGAATTCATATTAACAGGATATCGTGCTGTTATAGAGACAGAATAGGTAACACATCTAGTCTCTTTATTCAGATCACTTGATTATTACCATAAATTCGTCTGTGTATTGCTATATAATTAGGAAGTGTTTTGAAGTTTCTTTATATATTTGTATAGTTTAGAGTTATAACTGTGAATTTGTTTTCAATTGTTTTGGATATTCTGGTTTGCTTTAATTTCTCCTCTAATTTTATAGTACTACATAATAGCAAAATAGTTTTCATTATATGAAATACAAGCAATATAGTTTCCAAACATACCTCTGCATTTTCCACCATGTACATTCAACCATAGCTTAGCATTAGTTGCATGTAACTAATTTAAACTGAAAGTAGTTTTGGTGGGGGTTTTGGTTTTTTGTTTTGTTTTGTTTTTTCCAAAAAGCAGTGGCAAAATTTATTCAAGAAAGTAAAAATGAAGAGTGGTGATAAAAGGGAATGAAACTCCTAACCTGCTAGATGTCCAAAATGCCAACTTCATGTTCTCTAAAATCAAGAACTGAATTATGGGAACAATGGAGGTTAAGAGCAGAAAGAATTTATTGAAAGAAAGCTTTTGTCTGAGAGAGACAGAAAGGGCCTGGAATGTGAGTTGTCCCAAAAGTAGTTTTAAAAGTCATTTTTAATTCCCTGTTTCTTAATTTCATATCACTTTTCCAGTTATTTGTATGTTTACCAGATCAGCACTCTAACTACTATATAACCTTAATAATTTATGTGTGATTAACTTGATAATGTGAACTCAGTATTGTATTTTGGCAGGTTCAGATAACACAGTCAAAGAAGAGGATGAAATTCATGGCATGAATCATGATAATCACATGCAATTTTTAAGAAGTACTTTGTGTACTTTTACACTGATAGTATTTAAAGAATATTTTCACATTGTGAGATAGTTGCAGAAGTATTTTATATTACTATTTCAAACATTGCTAGTGTAAAAGAACATTTACTATACTGCCAAGTAAATATTTTTTATAATTTTAAAGCAATATTTATCTTGAATATCTCTTCATATATTTTGCATTTATATTTATTATTTTGGTATAGCTTCAGGGAGTGATGTCTGATATAGAGATTAATTCTTGGGAATAAAGCCTGCATTTTTTTCTTGAAGTTTCAGAATATCATTCTTAAACCATGGGACTTTGATTTAGATAATACAGTTTTGAGTCATTGCCTAAGTGCTATTTAGCTCATTTTTTATGAAGATGTGTATTTGGCAGTTTGAGAAAGAATTTTTTTTGATTACTTGATATAACATCTATTAGTAAAATCGATTACTAAATCATCCTCTCAATAATGTTCACATTTTTGATTCTTCAGTTTGGAAGTTCTTAATATTTATTTTAGCATCATGGGGAAAATAAAACCTCGTCAGTACATGTCCCTATGACTTCCTGAAACCCCATATAAGCTACTAACTGTAGCAAAATAATTCACTTTCCTTTATTAGGAGACATATTAGCTACAACCTGTATTAAATTGTTAATATTTGGCTGTCTTGTGCATTCATTTCCCAGTATAATATCTTGGAACCCAGAAAATGGGTTACTTTTTAGTTTGTGGAATTTTTTGATTAATTTGGCTCTTCTAGCCAACTTCATATATTGGCAAAGTCAACATTATTTGACTCAAGCACAGTAAAATTAACACTGTATTCTTGAAACAAACTGAGGCATTGCCTTTTCTCATTAGCTTCCTAAGTTCAAAAAAAAAAAACAAAAAACTAGTGCCTGCATCTTCCAGCTCAACTTTGGCAGCCAGGCTAATTCAGTGAGTGAGGAAACAGAGCTTGTGTCTAAGTCACCGTGTGGCAAATGCTGATTCTTAAAGAACTATTGATGATGAAAATGCTTTGCAAAAAAATGGCCCATTCTTCTTGTGGAATTCATATAAATATTTTGCATTTATTTTTGTAGCAAAATAACTCTGCACATAATGAACAGAATTCTCAAATGCCAACTACAACTGACTGCCCATCATTCACTCTTAAGAGACAAAGTTCCTTAACATTCCAAAGCTCTGACCCAGAACAGATCCGAAAGAGTTTGCTGACTGCAATCCGTTCTGGAGAGGCTGCTGCTAAATTGAAAAGAGTAAGTTTTCTTTATCAAATGGGTGACAGTGGGTTTATTTTCCACATTGTCAAACTTAAGGGGATATTTTTTCTACCATTTAAATCTACATAGGGGAGATGCCAGAAGTTACTTTGTTATGTCAAGGGTCATTTTTAAAGTATAAACTGAGACAGTCCAGAGTCTTATACAAACTTAAAAATATATCAGGCCTATATATCATACCTGGCCTATGTTGTCTTTTTCATAACATAGACAGAACATGACTTTGGTTCATTACTATATACTAAGTGCTTTGGACTCTTAAATTCTGATAGCGCAGCAAAGAAAATTCTTTTGGAAATTCATCCCTATTCTAGAAAAAGAGGACTTTTAGTGATGGCAGCCTGTAAGTTTTTCAGTAATAGGTCCTCCAGGGACCAAAGTAGCCATTAGGTTTTAGGGAAAATTTCATAGCTTTAACAAAACAGTAGAGAAAAGTCTGGAGAATGTAAATGAGACCTAATACAGAAACATGATGTCATAATCTTTGGCCAAAGTTGTCCAGGTCCTCCTGATTGTGATGTAGAGCATTTCTGGAGAGCAGAGGTTTGCTTTTTTCCAGGGCAAATACTAAATGAAGGTTACAGGGAATTTTTGCAGGTGAATTCCTCTCTCTGCCCTCTTCCTCATCTGAAAGAAGACAGGGAAAAGCTTTGAGCAGCAGCATCAGTAACGCTATCCAGAGGCAGTCATCTCCCTAAACTTTTCTCTTGTTTCCTCTAGTCCTGTCACTACAAGTACTGCAATTCTGAAGACAAAAAAGATACTCATTATTCTACTGCCTCCCTAGGCATTTCACTTTATGAATTCTTTACATAGTCATTTTCAAGAAGGGTTAAGGGACATGTTGAACAATATATTGAGCTCTGCAGAAATTAAGTCTATACTGCAATAAAAATTTTGCAAAGATAGAAGAAAAACAAAAGAAATGGTTCCTTCCAGGCCCATCAGCATTTGCCATACTGAACTGGCGAAGCTCAGTTTCCTCCATGTGTTAGGGCAAAGTAGTGAGTGAAGATCATCTCTCCAGGATTTGGTACTCTAGTCTGGGCAAACATAGACACAAGGCAAAATATCGAGTGCTTTCAGAGGAGAAGGAATAACTAAAGGGCTCTGGTTTGAATTGTTTTAAATTATTTCTAGGCCTACATTGAAGTGCCAGGCAGCTTAAAAATTTGATATAGCTTTAAATATACACTGAAATTGGTTTATCACAGATTGTGATAAATTTACATTTTTGAGTGTAAAATATACCCCTATTAATAAATTGAGCATTCTCACTTATGAAATTTTTTCTATTTCTGATCTTGCAATTTGAAGGTGAGTTTCAAACCAGGTACTACCAGTCTAAAACTCTAGCAACTCAATAAATTTGCCAAGTAATTTTAAGCACATAAGTACCAAATAGTTTACTTTCTGCTGTGATTATGAAAAGCAATAACATGAAGCCTCTGTCTTCTATTCACTCACAGGCCAGGCCTAAAAATAGTGGCATATCAGACCCACAAAAGAGCCAAGAAACTACGCAGAAATTGATGGCAGTGCCTATCTACTAAGTTCATGTTTTCACTCGGTTTCAATAAACTAATTGCAGAACACTGTGTATTAAATAGGAAATACCTTTTTGGCCCACCCCTTGTATGAGTCAGCAGTGGTACACTTGGTGTCTTAACTGGCTCTGATTCGGCAGTGCTTTCACGTAGAAAGTTCGCATTGCCTTTGGAATGAGCTGGATGTGAATTAACACGAAAAGGAGGCCTGAATGATGATCCTATAATCGTATCCTATTCAAAGCTCATTCTGTTGAGTATCAGATTTTATCTTTTGGAGTAGGAGGTTATTGATAGCTCAGAGTCAGGTTGCCAGCTCCTAAATCCTTTTAAATGAACATTTCATACATAGCCAATTTGTTTCATTAAAAACATAGGATCTAGTAATGTTCAAAATTTCCACACTCCATGACCAACATATACCCTAAAAATTGTGATTTTATTTTCCATGAGTTAGATATAATTGTTCGTGAAATATTATTCATAATGGCTCCAGATAAATATAATCCTAACATCCAAATACATAATAGAATACATAACATTGAATTCAAAGAATAAATCACTTATAGCAATAAAATGAACAGAGTTCAGCTAATATGGCAGTGTAGATAAAAGCATAAAAAATAACGTGAGAAAGTTTGACAGCATGCAAAACTAATTCCTATTAGTGATGGAGGCATACTCACCAGTTATTTTTAGAAGCAAGGATGTGGGCTGGGGGGGTAGGTCAGTGGTGGTGAGTATGTTTGGCATGAGTTAGGCCCCACGATCAATCCCCAGTGACAGTACACACATAAGTGATAATTAAAAAACAAGAATGTAATTATAAAAATTATGATTATGGGTCCTTCCAGAAAGATAAGGAGGAGAGAGAGAAGAGAAAGAGAAAAAGAGAAAGGAAGAGAGAAGAGAGAGAGGATTGTCGAGTATTTACTGGGATAGGATAGACATAATTTAATGAGAAATTTTAAAAACCAAATGTTACTTTAATCAAATGTATCTAAAGTAACCAAATTAGTATAAATTCTAGATAAAATATCAAAATTAAATAAAGAGAACTTTAGTAGGTGGTTGACCAGGATGGTGGGTTGTTATCTATTTTTGTTTGCTTTTATCAGGCTGCATATTAATGTTCAGTATACTTTTCTGCGCATGTCTTCTGTTCCCAAAGTTGCAAAAGCTAGTGAAATGGACAGAGGCATATTCTTTTTTTATGTTGTTCCACATTTTTTTTCCTGTACTGAAGACTTTTTCCTAGTTTTTTTTTTTTAATTCTGGCATTTCTTTTGTAGAACATTAATTATATTGCCAAATAAATTCTCCAGTGATTTTGACAACAGGTTTAGATTGTTCATCAGAAAGTTGGCTCTGTGTTTTGTCTATAACTTGGCATCTGAATGTTCAATTTAACTCCAGGTACTAAGCTGCCTTAAGGCTGTAGTTCATACCCAGGTAATTAACCTTCACTATAATGGTTGGCTCACATTAGAACAGTTACTTGATTGCTGTAGTGTAAGTGTAGTCATGCACATGTCTTGGTTCCTTTTTTTATGTTTCAAAAATATGTTTCCAAATTTTAGCCTCATCCAACTCCCATATAGTCACTGACATCAGTCTTACTTTATAAAGCACTATTAAATCTAGCTAGCTTGATAGTTTATAAATCATCTGTCGTATTAAAATTTGTGTATGAATCAGCACATTATTTACAGAGAATACAATTAATCCATTATAATTGGCCTTTGTGGGACCAAGAAATATTTTGGCTTCCTTCAGTATTTATAATGCCTAAATTAGTAAAACCCGGGTAATTACACTATAGCAAATAGAATAGTTTGTAAACTAAAGTCTGAAAATAAACTGATGAATGAAATTTTTCACTTGATATTAAGTATACTGTTTGAATTAAAAATTTACCTGGTTAGATAGAAACCTAGAAGAAAAACAAAAGCTAGTAAGTCACCCAGAAACTTGCTAGCTTGTTTTATTTGTTGACTTGTGCTGTTGGTATATTTTCTGGGTTTGAATTTGAACAAAAGATTTTGGGTTGATGATGGTATGTTTTTGAAATAGAAATAAGTGATGAAAAGCTTAATAGTTCTATAATTAAAGGATTGTGAATATTACTGAAAACTCTTTAAATCTCAAGAATAGATGGCCAACTAGTAGATATTTCACATCACTAAATTCTTAAACATTTTTTTAAAAAAATCTTTAAGTGCAATGTGTACCTTGTTCAAAGAATTCAAACAGTATGTTCTTATTTTTGAAATATGTGTAAAAAGTTACCATATTTCATTCAAGAAATACTCATTAGAAACTTCAATGTGCCAAATACTGAAATAAACATTGGCACCAAAGTGGACACAATCTCTATCCTCAGAATTTGTAGAATAATATTCTAATAATATTGTCTTGTGTTTAAAAGTTTAGTCTACAAATTTCTAAAAATTAAAGGAAATACCATTGTCCTCCCAAAGTAACTGCTCTTGATAGACTCATGTCAACTTCCAGACCACTTTTAAAATACATAAACACATTAGTTTATAAAAACAGAATCCTGAGGAAATCATTTATAAACATACATATCTTTGAAGCATCCCATCTTTTTTTTTTTTTTTTTTTTTAAACCGGGGGTTGGTCTCACAACCTCACGCTTGCCAGGCAGGAGCTGTGCCGCTGGGCTATATCCCTGGCCCATCATCTCATCTTATTCCATATACATGGATACCATCTTTTTCATGACTACATGATATTTGACTGTGTGAATGTGGTGTACCTTATTTGCTGCTTATTGACAGACATTTAACTGGATCCCATATAGGATGCCACAAGTGGCTCTAGATATTTAGAGCTGTCAGGATTTTTAGATGCATAAAATAAATTTTCTGTTTTGCTTTACAAAGAATTGCAAAAGCTGAAATTTGAGTACCAATTACAAAAATAGTTCCACACACCGAGGCTTTTGGGACAAGGTCATATAATGAAAAGTAATTACCTGTCCTTTGTTGGCTGCACTCTGGAAGGAATCCCATAGGGGAGCTAAACAGGCTGGCCATGAGTTCCCTGCCCCTGGCGGTAACTCTTCTTAGCCATATTATTTCACCACTCTACTGTACCCTGGATTCATGAGGCCATCAAGAAAATTCATTACTGTAGATGATCATATTTTCATTTACTGAAAGGCAACAAATAAAGCACAAGAAAACAAAATTTGAAACTAAATTTGCCAATTTTCATTTTTGCTTTGTTGATAGAAGAATCTTTCATCATTTGTATTTTGGTTTTTGTTTTACAGGATTATAGGGTTTGCTTCTGTACCTAAATTAGTCATTATAAATTTTTTTAAAAATTAATTTTATCTTTACTATTTCAAAGTATACATATTTACAATTCAATGTCCACATTTTTTTAAAATCTGAAACTTCATGCTATTTAGAAAATTCTTTAGTATTTTTATTCACTGATAGTTTGCAAATAGAAGACTTTGCTATAAAACTTAGAGGAGTATTTACTGGATAAATCACAAAAGCACCTTTTCATTCCACATTTGTTTTGATATACTGGTCATAGATTTGACTTTTTTTTACTCTTTCATATGAAAGCATTTTAAAAAGCCATTTGTTACTGTTTTAATAAATAAGGGATCATTAAGAGAGGAACTTAAAATTAATATATATTTACAAAAATGGTAAAAATCATTGCGTTATGAAATTTACTTGACTTTTTTACATTTTCCAAAGTACTTCTGGAGAGCCAGAATTAATCTACCTAAAAATGCTCTTTAACAGCTTGTCCTGCAGTCTGTTTGTGCTCTTGTCCTCTATGTTGATTTGGTAATTTTATAAAGACTAAGATTTGTTAATGGATTATTTAACTTGTTTGTTGTGGAAATAACTCTCTTGTTTTTCATTTCATAGTAGGGTGAATATTTATTCTTAATTATTTGTAATGTATTGAATGAAAAATTAATTTTAATATTTACAATGAGGCAGAAGTTAAACTGTGCAAGTTGTTGAAAAGTAGACAGCTGTCCCAGTTTAAATTGATGAATACAAAATGTTTTTGTTCTTCTTAGGTTACTGTTCCATCGAATACAATATCTGTGAATGGAAGGTCAAGACTTAGCCATTCCCTGTCCTCTGATGCCCAGGAAGGCTGTTAAATGTCTCCCGCATACTGCGCTTCCTGCTTCCACCTCCTGAACCAGCTTCACGCCAATGGAGAACGTGGCAAATGTATATTCAGATGTACACTAATATATTATCTGTTAAAGTCTGAAATTTTATGCTATGGCTATTAATGCCAAAAGAAGAATTATTAGAATTTATAATTTATAATAATTTTTGGTCTTTTTTGTCTTAAAAATTAAATATGCTGCTTTAGAACTTTAACACAAGCTATAAATGACTTTCATTTTTTTCAAATGACAAATAATTACACTTTATTGATGACACACTCTACAGTGGTGACTGAAAAGTATAAATGAAGACCTAACATTTGCTGCCTCAGTGTTAGTTTAATTGGAAATGTTTATGTTACATTTCGGCCTGTTTTGTGCTGCAAGAATGATCTAGAAAATTAGTGATACTGAGAATATAAAGTTGAGTTATTTTCATTGATGAATCATTTAGTATATAAGACTTATCTTGTCCATTCTTTTTATAATTACAAATCAGTGTCAAACTCAGAGGAAGCATATTTTAATACTTTATTAACATGAATACTTGATGTTGTAATCGTTAGAGTTTAAGTTGCACAAGGAGAATTTTAAATATTTTCTGTATATAATTATGACATTGACACACAAATATTACTTATTTTATGTGCCAGAAGCCTTAAAAATCTTCCTGTGAAAATATTGAGATATTGTACAATTATTTGACATTTGATATGTAAAGAGGAATAGTAGTTGGTATATGTTCATATTGGAAAACTTTAAATACTATTTGGAAGTTTCAGAAATCCTGGTTTAATTGAAGTGAAATGATAAAATAGTCATGATGTTTAGATGCTATTATTCTGATTTACTATTTACTAAAAATTCAAATGGTTGAGCTACACAGCACCTAATCTGGCAAGGTCTAGAGCTTGTTGTTACCCTCTCTCTACTTCAAGAATTTAATTTTTCACTTATTCTAAAAGATTTTTTTTAAAGAAGCTGACATTAAGTTGGTTTTCCCTAAAGCTCTTGGAATAGCTGCCTGTTTAAAAAATGTGATTTTCCCCCTGCTGTTTAATAAAAGCAAGTTGTATATTTGGAGTGCTTTATTTTTCCAAAATGCATAGTTTATGGAAACCAGCGTATTTTTATACCTCACCTGAAGGATGCATTTCTGCCAATAAACAAGTAGTAGTAGGGTCTGCCCTTTATCAGGGCTTCCCAATGTACCTTTAAACCTGGCTTTATGACTCCAAAATCTGTGGGTGAATCACATAAAATGCTTCACACAGTTCCTGGTATATGGCAGTGATATTTTTAGTGTAAAATGTTGCCATTTTCCTTGAATCAAACTTGGAGTAAGACCCTTATACACTTATGCCATTATAAACTAATAGAGAAAGAGAATTTTTGAAGATCTGCTTGTATAATTGATTATCCCCTTAAATAAATTTGGATTCCTGCTTCAAACAATAGTCAAATACATTTAAAAAGACTTAATTTTAAAAGTAATATTTTAAAGCTTAGAAAAATATATTCAATACTTACAGATTTCAGCATGTGAAAAATTATTTAAATAAAACAGACACAATTATAAAAAGCTACAATAAATTTAAATCCATTGAAATGTAAAATTACATGTATACCTATAAAGGCAAAAACTTAAACCACGGGTAACAAAATATTTTCAATATATAAAAGTATTAATTTATAAAATAGTGATAGCAAATCCAAAAGGCCAACAGTTATATGGAAAACATATTCTTCATTGATAATCAGGGAAATACTAGTTTCAGATACATGAGAATATCACTTCAAATAATCAGAAATACAAGTTTCAAAATAGCATGTGTTAACCAAAAATGTGAAGCCAAAACCAAAACCTCTTATGGTTGATGGGGGAATACACAGGGATAATACTTTTTATAGTCTAGTAAATTAAAACAGTATATACAGACTTGTTTATAACCACAGAAAAGGATTTTAGCCAGTGCTCACCGTTGGTAGTATATGCAGACGAGCGGCTTCTATCCAGCAGTCAGCTAGAGTCATGAGTCAGCATAGAGCTGCACCTCAAAAATAACAAGCAAGAGTTGGGCAGTGGTGTTGCAGAGAAAGGAAAAAGTGAGGGAGAGTTAGGAATTCATAATAATCTTGGTGGTAAAACATAGGACAAAAACAAGACCAAAATACAGGGCCAAAAGTTAATCCAGGACAGGCTTTCCATCTCAGAAATGTTGAAGACAGCACTGTAAATTTAGTCTTTTTAAAAAGATAAGAATTGTAAGCCACTCAATACTATGTAGTAGCAGAATTTATGTTAAATAATATGGAATTACTTCCATTTCTTAGGCTCTTACTAGTTCTTACTCTTTATTAGGAATTAAATACAAGACCAAAACTATGACATTCCAAATAATTTATTGACATTCCATATAAGGTCTTTTAGCTATATCTGTAAAATCATTTGTATATATTAAAACCAGCATATACTGTGGGGTGGCGTGGGTGTGAGGGAGAGAGAGAAATATGATTTAGCAATATAAAGGAATATCTCAGCCAAAAAGATTAAAGAAACTTACAAATTACATAATTATCACTGTTTAAATATTCAGTTCAAAATATACTTCTATAACCAACATTTCTCTTAAATATTTAAGTACTATCCTATTTCCTGACTTCAGTAAAAATAATCTTATTAGTGAATCCAGTTCTGTGGGTTGACTTGTTAATCCTAGTACTCTATTTATACAATTATTTTTCAAGTTTATTTCCTATTTTTATCTTGTCCTTCAACTGCAGTGTAGTTCAGGGTTGCCTATTTTTAGTGTACTCAAGTACCACACTGTGCAACTACTTTAACACTTTACTGTATAACCACAGCAATCCAGCACTGCATCTTACCAGGCTGCAGGCAGCCACTGCTTAGGTGTATTCCAACTTAAAGCGTGAATCCCCGATTTCCTCTTCATACATACATGTTAATGCAAGAAGGAAAATAGCAATAAAATACTTGGTTGCTGTGTGTTCTGGAAGAGACCACCAAAACTTTGTCTAAAAGTAAGATAATACAATTCAAGTTTTAAAGATAAATAACTTTTTGGTTGATTTTGAGAATTCTTAAAGTTTTTTAAAGGAATCAGAGCAATTAGTTGATTTGATTTTCATTTGAGAGCTTTCTCTTAAATCCTTGGCTAGATGAGCTGTCTGAAGAACAACCCTACATTCATTTAAGTATGAATTTAAAATCTGTTCATACATTTTTAATGCTTGTATTTAAAACCTGTTTTAGTTGCTTTCTTACTGCTAGGAAAAAATACCTGACACTCAAAAGTTACAGGAGGAAAGATTTATTTTAGCTCAGAGTTTGTAGAGGTTTTAGTCCATAATTAGCTGCCTCCAAGACAAGGTGGCACATAGAAGAAAAGCAGTCCATGGCATGGCAGGCAGGATGCTGCACCAGTATCCAGGGAGAATGAGGGACCCTCCAGGACATGCCCACAGTGATCCACCTCCTTCCAGGCTTCAACACCCAGCATGACACCCAGCTAGATACAAACCCATCAGTGGGCTAACCTGATATCACACCCATGACCCAGTCACCTCCCAAAAGCCCCACCAATGGGCACATGAGGCTTTGAGGGACCATCTAGAGATAAGCCATAACAGTGCCAAAAAAACAATTGTGTTTAAGAGTAGTGACATACTGTGGAAATACTGCATGTTCACTTCCATACAGTAACAGTCATGGAAATAGCACAAGCAAATCATGTTTATTGTTTCCATATGCATATAGAAGTTTTGTTTATACTGTATGTAGTCTATTAAGTCTATAATTATATATGATAGAATTATGCCTTAAAAATGGTGCACATACCATAATTAAAATGCTTTATAACTAAAAACATGCTAACGGTCATCTGAGCTGTTGGGAAAATGGCACCAATAGATCTAAGTTTATAGAAAATTTCAATTTGTTAAAAAAATACAAAATCTGCAGAGTGCAATAAAGTGTAATAAAATAAGTTTTGTCTGTTTTTGGTTAATATTTTCATAGTTTATTCAAATTAGTTCAATTCTAGATAGCTGAGAGGATTATAAGAAAAGACATGAATATGTAAGTCCGACGTGGCATAATAGGATGAGAACTGGGTAGAAGGAGATGTAGGTTTCCTCCTTCCCACCCGTCAGTCTGTCAAGGCCATCTGTTGCATCATGTGAGGGAAAACAGCCTATTTTCAACAAACACTGGCAGTTGGTCTTTTCATTTCTTCCCAGAAGTACTTGTTATCCAAAGGTCCCTGGAGCATCATAGAGATTTGTGCTTTAAGGAATGTAACAAGATGAAATTAGGACTCTTGTCTTGAAAGTTTTAACTGGTCATAAAAAAAAAAAATTAGAAGAAAAATGGAGAAGTAAATTATTCCAACAATGCCTGCTCAAAATAATGTTGCTGATATGAAATTATACTTTTGTCACTTACAAGGGTGTAATTTACCATAGAAATACCAAAGGTTTTGAAAGTAGCATTGTGCAATGTGTCTATAGTAGAAATTATACACATATACAGATGTTAGATTTGTGTTATATTATCATACTGTATCTTCCTTTATCACAACATATTTGTGTTTAAAAGTTTTATTTAATTATTTAATGACTATTTCCCCCACTAATTTTATTCTTCATGGGGGTAGTAGAGACCACATCTTATTTGTCCTCCATCCTTCATCCATAATATGCCACACTAACAGTTTGCTTTCTTGCTGTATACTCTTAAAATGTTTTATTGATGTCAATCTTTTAATATAAAAGAAACCAAGCAATAAATTACCAAGATCACACATCTAGTAAACAGAAAACTAGAACACACAGTAGACACCTTGATTCTAGACCCCTCATTGTGCTTGATTGCCTGTCTCTTTTGGCTTTCAGTAACTTTTTTAAAGACTGCATGATTTAAATTACATTTTTTAGCTTGACTAAATGAGAAACATCATTTGAATTTTCTGTTATACCCTCATTAGAAACACCCTACAAATCCTGATTTGTAGGCAGTGATTCCACCACCTTACAGATTCTGTAAGAAACAAAAACAAAACAAAAACCAGCAGTCATCAGTAGTATTTATTGCATAATAATATGACAATAGCAAAACTTAAATCTTAATTATTGTACAATTCTCTCATTTGCAGTAGACATCAAAGAAATTTTGGTTTAAATTTAATTTGCTCAAAGTCATTCCCATTTAAACATATTCTGTCATAAATACACACAACTACCTCCACAGAGAACTCTTTCATAATGTTATTGACAGTGGCTTCCAAACAGGAATTCCTGAAGAGTTCATGACTCAATTTTAAATACATTCATTAATTATTCACTATGTAAAGTACTAGGCTTATAACTAATCCCCACCTCTCCATCAGGCCTTTATTATTCTTAAAAAGGCAAATACTTCTGGCTATGTTTACTGAATTCATGTTCATTTTGTTTTAGGCTTGAATTGATTATTGTTTGCATTTTATTACATTTTCACAATAGAACAGGCAAATTTCACTGTCGCATTAAAAACAGCAATCATAAGGGATAATAGATACTAGTTATGTGTACTTATATGCTTTCTTGCTTCAGAATTTTATTTCATGGCAAAAGCTGAGTAACAGTTGAGAGATTTTGCAACTTTTGTTAGAATCAGTTTTTCATCTCAATACGGTGAAATTAAGTGACTTAAAAAATAATCACATCCACAGTGGGGAGAAACTCTCCGTTTTCAAAATCCAAATTCCATTTAAGTTATACTGCTTCTCTCTGAAGAAATAGAATGAGCTGTGGTGAAGTGTCTTGTGTAAATGATCTCATTCTGGAGGTACTGAGGGGACAGAGACTTGTCATTGCCAAATAAGTCACATTTAAATTCCCTCAAGCCTTGAGAAATAATGTGAGGGAAAGTGCAAAAATAGCACAGTCATTCCTTTAGACTAAGACAACTCCTAGGCCTCCGGAGAGCACCACAGCCATGAGTTCATCTATCTATATGCAAAGAAAAATGAGAATCTTCTATTTTTGGCACATGGCACTTTTCAGTATACCAGTGCAATCATCTATCAATACAATTTTTGCTGAGACTTCTGGTAAAGAAAGATTCACCAGGCATCCTGCTTCTTACACTGCGACAAACGTATATTGAAGATGCTTTTCCCCTCTGCAATACAGAAAATTGCAAGAGCACAGAGCCACACTAAGCCAACCAGAATGAAACTAGTGGCAGCTATATCTGATTGAAACCATGGAGAGAATTGAGACTGACAGAGTTGCAGGGCTAGGAGGTTAATGAGTCCATAGTCCTGCCTCAGGCAGAACTGTGCTGAACTATTCCAGGCAAATGACAGCTCAGCCTCTTGGAAAAAAAAAATCTAATGTGATTCAGTAACATATTCCATTGTCTAAATTTCCTTAACCTTATAAAGTTCTAAAGCAGTGTAAGTCCACACTCTCCTTTTAATCTCCATGTTGACAGATACATAAAATAATAAATTGACAGAAACGTCAGTTGCCAAGAGCCTTAGAGATGGGTCACAGAACTGGTTATCCTCATCTTTCCTGAGACCTCAGAGGAGAGAAAAATTAGCAGATCGCTTGAGGATGTGATTCTACTTACAGTAGTATTTTGAATGTAACAATTTGTTGTTATGCATAAGATTTATCATGAGTCACTGGATGAAATTTTGCCTTGCACTTCATAGCAAGGATGATAGGCTTAACAAAAACTTTTTTAAGCTGAAGTGTGCATTCAGAGGATGAGTTCTCACTTGGCAAAACAAAGAAAGTGTAGAACTGGTGTGTAAATAAACCCATTGATCTTTATTTACTGTCTTTTTAAATTATATATCTGAATTTACACTTCCTTACACATAATGCTTCTAATAATAGATTACTGCCTGACTTTTACTTCTGGAAATTGGTAATAAGGAATGTTTTGGCAAGGTCATATAGAAAAAAGAGTAGGAGATATGGAGACCATAGTCCCAGTTCCTTGTTCACTACTTATTGATATGGTTTCCAGGATGCTGCTTGAACTCTGAGTTTCACTGCTGTACTTGTAAGGTGAACTAACAGTACATTTGTCTTGAGGACAAGAAGGCCAATGCTGGTAAAATCATCTAGCTGGCTCTAGAATGCACATTAGTTGACTTTTCTATTTCTCATAAATTCTGAGAAATGATTGAGGGACAAACCTGCCTCCTCTGGGGCTGTCAGCTGGTTTCTTCATGTGGCCTCTTTTCTCTTTTGCTGGTCATCATGGGGAAATTTCCCTTAGGGAACCAAAGGGTAAGAGCAAGGAGCCCTTCTGATGCCAGTTTAAAACTGATGCTGGGTTTTAGCTTCGATTTAAAAAAATCTGCACATGACATTTTTGCTAAAAAGAACTAGGTGGAATTCAGATTCTAAAACACTATTTTTAGAAATATAATAGAAGTGCTTTATGCAAAAGATAAAGTTGACTCAAAGATACACTATTAGTTCACAGGAGTAAGCAGTGACTAACACTGAAGTAGAGATGCTATTGTCTTCACTATTTGGAATAGACTTAATTTATTATCATATTAAAGAAATATGTTCTTACACATAAAACAGATATACACACAGAGATAATCTCAAAGATCACTCCTAACTTTATCCAGAACTCCACTAACAATATTTAAGCATATTTTCCCCCTTTCTGTACATACTCTGACAAGGGCGAGGTGGCTTTGGAATTTAACTCCTGCCACTTACAATACTAATTGAATTTTGGCAAGTTATTGAGCTTCTCCAAGTACCCGCCACTGCATCTGAAAACTGGTACCAACTTCACAGAATTATTGTGAAGATTAGTGAAATAATGCATAGAACAATACTGCATGGTACATGGTAAGCTTTGGATAAAGTTAACTGCTTTATTTTCTATTTGAAATGTAAACAATGATAATTCAAGGAAAGGAAATGAAGGTCATCAGTGAGCTATTGTGACCTGGGCTTTTGGAGTCTGTGCAGTACAAGAAGTCAGTGTTTCACAAACTACAAAATAGACAAATAACCAAATGTTTATTATGTAGCCCTGGATGCTATGATGTCATAGTTTAACACAACAGACTTATGAGACCAATTGTTACTATTCCTATTCTACAGATAGGTAAGTTGATACAAAGGCAGCTTAACTGACATGCACAGTCTCTGAGCTCAGTGACAAAACTGGAATTTGGATACAATCTTCTTAGTTCTAAAGTCCAATTTGTGGGAATAGATACAGAAGCGTTTAGCATTTATCAGGAATTTAGTAAATATTGCAAGTAAAAATCAAACATGCTAAAAAGCACATGATTTATAACTAATAAGGAGAAAGGAGAGACATTAGCAGGAAAACACCAGGCAATGGTGTTCCCTCTTAGCTAGAATCTTTGTAATATCTCCAAATGGGCTTGATGCCCCTCCAGTAAGGTCACAGGGCTTCTCACTGAGTCCATGTCTTCCAAGCTTTGTAGGTAGCTAGAAGTGGATGGATGGCAAGCTGTATTCTTAGAAAAGTAGATTCATGCTACTCTTGGAAACATTATGTTGTAAGAAAGACTTTGGCATAAAACAAGACTAAATAGACAGTTGATTCTCAGATAGTATGGGTTTGGAAACAAGTGGACAAACCAAACCTGTAAGTTTCCCTTTTCCTTTGGACTGAATTTCAGGGTGTGTTTTATATGTGTCCATGTAGCATTCATATTTCTCCTTATTGATTCGTGCATAGTATTTCATTGAGTGGGATATGATACTGACTGTTGAATAGAGACTCAGTCATTTCAAACTCCCTGGGGGTTTGCCTCCTTTGTGAAGGAAAAAAAAATTTAAAAGGCAGAAAAATATTCAAATCCACAATGGTGGACCAATAATAACGTTGCTATAAACTTTTGGGGAAAACTTCTATGTTCAGATAGTGCTGAGGAAAATGTAAATTGGTACATTCCATTTAGAAAACAATTTGGCAACATTTTGCAAAGTACTATAAATGTTCATACTGCTTGGCATAGTTCTTCCATTCCTGGGAATTTATACTAAGACAATATTTTAAAAGAAAAAATGTAAATGTAGGAAGAATTCAAATGTAATGTTAATCATAAATGAAACTTTGACCAGCAAACTTTGTTCAACAAAACAGAGATAAATTTCCTTGGACTACTTTGCTCTCTCAAGTAATTATAAACATGAACTGCCTAAAAACTGAGAAAGTAAAAGTTAAAAAGCAGCGTACCAAATGTGTATTCTTTGATTATACCTTCTAATATAAATAAACCGGCAGGTGATACTGAATAATGGAAGCAGTGATGTTAAGAATACAGACTGTATAGTTTTTTCCTTAAATTTCTTTGAATGTTGCTGGAAGAATGCATATTAATTAGTAACACTGACAAATGGATGTAGAGGTTTCTTTGTTATTGTAAGTGAACGTAAGTGTTCCTTTTCCCACCTTTAATGACAAAGCCCAACTAACCTGACATGTAACAAAGCAAAGAGAGCTGGTATGTTTAGGTCTTACATATGAACCAGCCACCACCGTGAGAACAGAGATGAACAACAAACTTCTGGAGTACGATCCTCAAATTACAGTAAGATCTCACTGCAAGATTTAGCATTCTTGCTTTCTTTCCCTCTCTTCTTCCTCTCTATCTTCACCATCTCTTTCACTGTAGTAGACAGTGATCTTGTTCCTTTCCTTTCCCCCTACCAAAATGCTTCCTGTGCTTTTCAGCTTAGCTTTTAGGTTCCCTTCCTTTAACCACTGTCTTGATTTGATCATTTTACCCTTCGTTTCTATTTGTTACTCATGGTAAATTCTCTTCTATGGTTTTTGCTCTCACTTTGTTTTGTGTCTCTTTTAAAGATACCCTGTCATTCTCAGTGCTAAAAATAATTAAAATTTAATGCAATTCCAGCTCTTAAATAGGATTTTATTTGGTTAAATAGTTTTTCAGAGGGTTAAATGATTGTGGTCATCTAATTATTCCTGTCTTCTACTCAGATTCTGCTTTACAAACAAAGAAATGCTTAAATTTCTGTACATTTATTCATTAGAAATAGATGCCCTCAGGAATGTTAACTTTTATTTTTACCTATTATTAAAAATTTTGTCACTTAGTTTATGTAGTTCTGTCTTCTATTTATTGAATGGTACTTATATATTTTTGTCATGTTGGATATCCACAAATTTTAGTGATTGTGCCCTCATTTTGTGTTGTTAATGTTTTATTTTCTGATATGTTTATATGGGAACATTTTCTATTCCCAAATGAATCATTGCCCTAAAGCTTAAGTACTAATTGGACTTTTAATTTTTTGACACCAAGTCTTGACTATAAGAGAAGGACTAATTTGACTCTACTCATTAACCTTGACCTTTTAACTTCTGAGAATACCAGATTTTGCTACAGAAACTTACACTTCTCCAAATGGGAACAAAACATTCCTGAAAACCAGGGAGGATTTCTGGTTTTCGTAGTTGACACATAAATACATTTCTAAGAGCTATTTTGCCAATATACATAATCACTTCAGCTCTGGTATCATGGAATTATATGCAAATACTCTGAATATAACAAAAAAGCCAAACCTTATCCTTTCCATATTCTAGGCTCTTTTCCTCCAAAATGGGAAATTGTTACTTCATCTCTAAGGTCTCTTCCAAGAATATCTTCTTTTAATCTAATTGTATTTTATTTTAAGAACTGTAAAAGATTATACATTTTGTTAACAGTAAAAAGCTATGTTTTTTTTTAAAAGAAAGATACCTTAAGTTCATGATTCAGCATTTATAGTTTATTATGGTTGAAAATTGACTGTTGAATGTTAAGAGCATATGTGAGTACAACCATATATATGTGTATTTATATTTCCAAATAAATGTCCCTTGAACAAAGAAATTTAAATATATAGGTTGCCCTATGCACTTAGAAAATTGAACAGTGGCAAGAAAACATGATAAAACAAAACAAGGCAGAAGTTGGAGAGTTTTAACTAAAACTAAACTAAAACCGTATCTTGAAAAGTTGAGCATATACCTTGACTATTTCTAATACTATGATAGTTAGTTGAGGGATGGGCTTACAGTAGAGTTCAGTGACTCTCTAGAATGTCCAATATAAAATATTCCAAATGTGTGGCAGAAGTTTATTAGTACGTGTTTTTAAAGAGGAGCATTTATGGTCCCTCTACCAGTGCATTTATACCATGGTTTCATGTGTGAAATTTCCATTTCCACAGTTTCTCAGTAACAAATGTATTGTGTAAAACACGAGTATATATAATCTTCTTATATTTTCTAAGCAAAGTTGAATAGCCTCAAGGTCATCCAGACTAGCTTTTGGCTTCTGTGTGAAGATAGTCCCAAGCTATTTAAAGAATATCTGGCTGCTGGGGAGCATGGAGCCAAATTTGTCGCTCATCACTAACAAGTGTAAGATTTTTAGATGTTGCCTTCACTTCTGGCGCCATTGAACTTTTATGTTCTTATTTTTCCTTTAAACCTTTAAAAGCTTATTAACTTATAAAAACTTTTAATTTTTCTGTATTTAAAAAATCAGCTTTGTACTGCTTTTGCTGTATATCCATATGAATAAATAGGAGCTAAATAATTTTCATGGTTTTTAGGAAGCCCAAAGGCCAAAATTCGGAAAAGCCTAATCCCATAATTATTTTTCTGCTAGAGTAGGATATTAGTAATAATTTTAAAAAAGATACCTTAACAGACAACAATTTGTATGTTGATAAACACAAGGCAAGAGAAAAATGACTGATTGAAATATATGCTTTTACTTAAAGTAACATTAATGGTACTTATAAATTAAACAGTATATGAGTTTCAAATAGTATCTGAATTCACATAAAAAAATTCTTACATTGAAAAAATTATTTCAACCTTTAAAATACATGGAAATTAATTTACATTGTAATTCTTTTGCAAATATCTATAACATCTGCATTAATATACAGTGAAGTGGGAATCAGTAAAACTGTGATTTCCATATGAATCAACAGTGATACACTGCTTAACAATATAATGCTCAACTACATCATGTTTAATTTATGTGGAAATGTTTAGATATGATTAAAATATCTGCTGTAATCATTCTAATCTCTTAGTTGAACACTTTTATATATTACTCTTTAAATATTGAAATAATATTTTTACATAACTACCAGTTTCTTTGGGAAGATTCCATCAAATCATTGTGTTATTTTCTTTGTAGGATTTAAAACTTTTATCATTCAGGTATTTATTTTCCCGTCTTATGCAAATAATTCTAACATGTAGAGAATATCTATTCTGTTTTGAGCAGATTATAGTTTTTGTAACTCTAGTCTCTCTAATAATGATAAATGCTTAAACTTTGACATTCATTTCCCCAATAATAAACAACATACTTCCAGACTCAGTTTATTATTAAAGAATATTTTTAAAATGAGTTCAATATCATGGTAAAAACTAGTTGAAATGCTTGTATGTGTGTGTGTGTGTTTGAAACGAGGTTTCAGTGTGCAATACAGGCTGGCCTCTAACTTACTTTGTAGCCCACATTGGCCTTGAACTCACAGCAATCCTCCTGCCTCAGCCTTCCAAGTACTGAGATTATAGGCATGCATCTCCACACCCAGCTTGAAATGGCATTTTTATGATGGCATGTGAAAGAAGGTAAGCAATATTTCATTATATGAAAGAATAAAGCATATTTTCTTAACCAAATTATAAGAGAATAACAAATAGTGACTATACCATATACCGTTATTTTTAAAATAGTTACTCAGTGCAAACATCTATCAAAAACATTCTTAGAAAAATGAAAAAGATAATAAAAAGAAAATAATAAAAATGAAATTTTCTTTTCAACAGACTAAGATAAACTTAGGAAAGTACAATCTAATAAGAACTTCCCAGGAACAGTCTCTACAACTATAAAATGTAGAAAATAGGGGAATCCTTAGGCTTAAATCACCACTTGATGAAATGTTTCAATCAAATAAAATCTATTCTGAAAAAATTTGATGTTCACTTAGTTCACTTACTTAAAATAAAATGCTTCTTCCAAGAGGTATGATTGTAAGTAACATAATTTAGTTAAGAGAGTAACATAATTCAGTTAGGAGAGCTGGACATTTATATTATTATGATGAGATGTAAATTTAACATTAAACTTGCTTTTTTGTGTCATTATCCAGAAAAATAGATGAATAATCAATTAGGAAATTTTACTAGTTGGTCCTTGGTTGCCAAAAAAAAAAAAAATCACCACCAACACAGCAACAAAACAGCAAAAAGGGAGTATAGGTTTTACTGGGCATGTTCTTCAGCTGAGGACTAACGGAATTTTATGACTCTCTTCCTCACTGATACTTTTCTTCACCTTGAATCTCAATGGTCAGTGTTCTTTATCTGGTAAGGTGAGAGATCCAAGGCCTGTGTTGCCCTCACTGAATCAAATTGCAGTATAATCCCATTGACACTTTCTTCCTACCCATAGTGTAGTAGCAAGGAGAATCAACCAACACAATATAACATTAACAGTATTAACAACTTTTAAGAATTTTTGGCTCACTTATGTAGAACACGAAGAACTCATTCATCAGGACACACTTTAACTTCCAATTTCAAGGAGTATTACTGTATCCCATATTGGGAGAATTTATCTTCTTTTGGCAATTCTATCAGAGTCCAAAATCAGAAGGACAGACAGTAAACAATTGGCAGTGAATCAGTAGCTGTAATTCAAAGAATGTTCATCTCATTTTTCAACCACAGAGTTCCAGACCTGTGCATAATACTTGAGGGGAAAAAGAGCTCCATGTGGTCATTGTCTGTTCAGAATATAAACAATATTTTGCAAGACAGAAAATTTCCAAATTGTATATCTTTGAGTAAAAGTCATCTGATTCTTCACTGACTAGTTCCTTCTGAGTAATGCAGTATGTAATAAAAACAAACAACCCATTAAACATTCGCCTGCTATCTTATTTATTTCTCTAAATGTTAAAAACAATTAGAAAGTTGTTTTGTTTAAACTGAAACAACTTTGCATGAGATATCAAGCCTTGCCTTATAACAGCAGATAGCATAATGACAGAGAAAAATGATCAAGAAAGCAAAGAAAAACAATTTTAAAATCCCACACAACTATACAAAATCAGAATAAATATCTCCTGCAACAAGGAATATTTTTTGCTCACCACTACCATAGATCTAGTTTCCAAATAGTTCTCAGTCCCTAGGTAAAATGCTTATCAGGAGCTCATGATGCGTCACTGCTTAACTTACCACCTTTGATCAGAATTCTATGATATTGAAACCAGGTTATTCGTCATTTCTTTCATCATGAACATTTGGTTTATGAGTCACCAGCATTGCTGAGAAAGAAGGTTGTCTTGTAGCTATGGAATGTGTCAATTTATTTACACTAAAGGCCTTGTGGTAAACACATAAGTTTCCAAGAAGTATACAGTCATTCTTGGTATCTTTGGGAGATAAGTTCTAGGATCCCCCTCCATACATACACATAGATACCAAATCTGTAGATGATCAAGTCCCTTACATAAAATGGCATACTATTGCATATAATCTATATACATCCTCCTATTTAAACCTACTTAGGGAATAATGACAAGGAAAAATGTTTGCACATTTTTGGTACAAATGTAATGTATTCTTTTCAAATATTTTCAATTTGAGGTTGGTGGAGTCTGAGAATGCATAAGCTGCCAACATGGAAGGCTGATTGTATTCACTTTTTGAGCTTATTGCAGAGGTCATAACCCTTCAACATACTCTTTTCTCAGAGGCTCTCTATGATTCTCCAATTCTGTTTTTTCTGAGTGTATGCTTATCAAATAAACCTATTATTCACTGACCAATATAAGTTTGCATACTTATTATTTTTAAGTATGAAGTTAAGCATAACAATTAACCCACACTTTAATGTCTCAAAATAACCATTTTATTATAATTATGGACTCTGCAGGTGAGGTAGGGCACAGTGGGGATGGGTTTCTGCTCTGTGATATCTGCAGCTTTAAATAAGCAGTCTTGAATCATGGAAATGACTCTGACTGTGCCCTGGAAACATCTGAAAGCTTAGTGTCTGGTATTGACACACTGCTAATCCAAAGACTGGTAAGTGGAGGACCTACATGTGGCCTCTTTTGGAAACCACATACTATGACAATCATAGGGTACTATTACTTCATTTCAGGTGATTACAGGAAATAAATTAGCTGTTCGATCTTTGCATGCTAGGATCAAGTGGATCTAGAATGGTTAGGATTGTAAATCCATAAATTGGTTAGGATTTGAAATCCCTGCTGTCCCAGTGAGACCAAACAATAATCCCTGGATCCTGCCAACTTCTCCCAAGTTCTATTCCAAAACTCATTACTGGTAACAATTTCTGTTTATATCAAAGTCTTGATTTAAAGAAAAACCAACTCTGGTTCCACTAACTAGAGAAAGATAACTTTGGAGGAGTATAGTCTGGCTCAGAGTGTCAGTAGGTAGACTAAAGAATCAAACTCAGGAAATGAGACTGAATTAGAGAATGGGAAGCAGAAAATGTATCTCAGTTCATATATCAGGAACAATCTCATGGTAGCAGAAGATGCTTCTCCCTCTAGCCTCTATACTTCAGTTTGTTAGTTGCCTAGGTGACAATTCCAGTTACAATTCTTGTTACTTTTGTCTGTTGGAAATGGCTGATCACTGATACATTGCAGAAGAAACCCCAAGTTGATAAGCCATTCTGTCTCTGCACTTTTTGCTTGCTTCTCCCATATAAGCCCTAGACCACCAGAGATCAGGTCCCAGTATTTTGGGAAAGATCCTGATCAGGGCCTATCAACATAAATAAATCTGCCTCCAAATCCTGGGTATCATTTTGGTGTTTCTGTTTATTGTAGCACCTGGTGCCTTGGTTGGGAAGACTGACTATGCTGACCTCTTTGGTGACTGGTTGTGGGTTTTGTGAACAGAATAAGGACCTCTCCAGGTCCCCATGGGAAGGCATGCCCTTGAGATTTCTCAAGTCCCCTTGCAGGTCTAAACGATTCCTAGCTCTCTGCTTCAGCAGCTCACATGTGACCCCAAAGGAAGAAAGATACAATTTATCTGTCTGTTGCCTGCCTGATTCTAGTAAGACTCCTAGGGTACCCTAGTTAGTCTGTCAGTCCTGCTCAACTCAAGTAGAAGGGGAGTCTAATCAATTCCTATTAATCAGGACCCCCTTCAAGGGAAGGGGATTGGAATGTTTAACCTCTATATGCCTGCTGAATGAATGTGTGAGTGAGTGAAACAGGCAGAATAAGTAATAGGCTGCTCAGTCTGTGTACCAAGACCAAGAAGCACTGTTGTGGTGGCTAATTGGACACTAACCTTTGGTTCCATGGTAATTGACATATGGTATAATGGAGACTTGTACCCTCCTTAGTTAAATTGCACATAAGTCCCCACAAAAGGTATGGTGTGGGCATCTGAATGGTCTCTCACTGAGGGGCACCCACACTTTGTGTGCTGTGCCATCATTCAAGGGCACATCACATGCATGTAGGGAGCCAGATATGGGAACAAATTAGTCGAAACCTATAGTCTCTGTAAAAGGGCTTTTACAGAGTTAAAAATGAAACCAAGCCACTCTTTTTGTTTCAAATTAGTTGAAACCTATAGTCTCTGTAAAAGGGCTTTTACAGAGTTAAAAATGAAACCAAGCCACTCTTTTTGTTTCAAATTAGTGGAAACCTATAGTCTCTGTAAAAGAGCTTTTACAGAGTTAAAAATGAAACCAAGCCACTCTTTTTGTTTCAAAGAAAAAACCAAAAAGAGGCCCATTTTTCCCAAGAATTCTGGCTAGGCACCTTTGTCAGCCACCACAGTTGCTGCCAAGACCTATAGCTTTATTCTTCTCTCCTGACTTATCTATTTCCAGCCAGTTGAACTAATTGCAGCTAGCCATTGCTTACATTTGGCTGTAGAGACCCTCCACCCAAACCTGCTTCATGGCTACACCTATCCTATTTTAACACTCACTTGAGATGACTGTTAACATTTCTTTCTGAGTTCCACATTTTGAGAAAACATCAGATTGTCAGTCTTGATGAATGAGTTATCATGGCCTTTCCCAAAGGCCAGCCCACCTAGAAACAACCCAGTTGAGCACTTCTCAAAGACATCAAAAATGAGAGCAAAAAGCCTATCAAACACTGTTACCCAGAAATCTGACAAAGAAAATAAAAACACCTCATGTCCATAAGAAAATCCAGTCTGATGGAAGACCATACACTCTGGCTATGAGTTATAAGGGCTATGGACACACACACAAAAAATTCCTCCTCTATCTGTGAGACACAAAAAAAACCTGACTTCAGGACTACAATCTGAACCTCTTCATCCTGTCAGGCATGCATGGATAGGACAGATTGAGCTCTATCACATTGGGCCTGCAAGAGTCCTCAATCATTGAAAAAATTGGGGGCAAACCTGTGACATTCCTGTTAGGCAATGGAAAAGAAAACTCTCTGACTTCAAAATTTCCCTCTGTCAAAATATTACTACCACCAGGGCAACTGGGATGCTTGCCCCTTGCTCCTTCTGCCAGGCACAAGCTTGAAGCCTAGAAGGACATCTTACCAAACTTGAATTCCTGTATAAGCCAGTCCCTACACCACTTCTGTGAAGAGATCTCCTCTTCAACTTAGAATTGACCATTTCCTTTAGACCAAGCCAGTCAGCCTCACTCTTGTTTAACTTTGTATCAGCCTGAAACAGGTAACTGTAATACTGAAATTCTGAAAATTCTACTCCCAAGGATATGAGCCAAGATTCACTTTCAGTCCTAATTACCAACCATGCTCCAGCCACACCTGGGTGTGGGTTTTGTGAACAGAATAAGGACCTCTCCAGGTCCCCATGGGAAGGCATGCCCTTGAGATTTCTCAAGTCCCCTTGCAGGTCTAAATGATTCCTAGCTCTCTGCTTCAGCAGCTCACATGTGACCCCAAAGAAAGAAAGATACAATTTATCTGTCTGTTGCCTGCCTGATTCTAGTAAGACTCCTAGGGCACCCTACTTAGTCTGTCTAAAACAGACTAACTGTTGCCTAAAACAGTTCAGGATCCTGATGGACTGTTATTCAACCTGGTATACTGCTCTCCTCCTAGTAAAAATGCCCAATAGGGATTACCAGCCAGTGCAAGGTCTCTGAGCCATGAATGTAGCCATCATCTTGCACTCCATGGTTCCCAACTGATACAACATTTTTTTAACTGTTCTACATTTAAAAGATGCCTTCTTCTGCTTGCAAGATGCTCCCATAAGCCCCTTCAAGTGGGAAAATTCTGAGACATAAGGCCATCTCACTTGGACTCAATTGCCATATGGGGTTAAGAACTCTCTCGCTATTTTTGGAGAGGCTCTGACAACAGATTTGGCCAAGCTACCAGTACCTTTTTTCTGAGACAGCCTGTTTCTCTATGCTTCAAAGCACAAAATGTTTATAGACTGTCAAACTGGTGAAACACACTCCTCCTGCCTATAAAACCAGTTCAAAATCTCCAAGCTGCCAGTGCTGCCACAATTGACCTCTGTATATATTGCCTCAGTCTTCTGCCACCCTTAGCCAGATGGCACACCTGCCTGGAACTAAAGAATGCCTTCTTCTGTACTCAGTTGGCTCCTATCAGTCACCCCCTCTTTGCCTTAAGTGGAAAGATCCTAGTTCTGGACTCAAAAATCAATTGACCTGGACTCATCTTCCCAGAGATTCAAAAACTTGTTTACCCTCTTTAGAGAAGCTCTCACAGTTTCCCAGCATGAAATATCACTGCACTTCTGATTAATGATACCCAAGCCGTTTGCTGGAAAGACACAAGAGCTGTGTTGCAATATCTGGCAGAAACTAATTCTACAAATTTCTTGGAGCTGCTGACTTCTATAGAATCTGGATTCTTTAGTTCACAAAAACAATGATGCTTACTTAGACTGTAAGCCCCTGGAAGTGCCTAGTGGCCCACATGTACAAATACTTGGATCTAGTCACTAAGGGCTGCCTCTCTCCTTTGCTTCTGTGCTCCTATAGCCACTGTTCTTATGATCAAGAAAGCTGACAAGCTCACTTTAGGCTCATACCTAACTGTCCATGTGCCACATGCTATACTGGACCTAAAAGTGGACCCCAGTGGAAGATGCTGAGTACCCCCTATTTATGGATGAAAGTAGCTCTATTAGGAATGGAGTCCAATATACTGGACATGCTGGGGTCACCTTGAACAAAATTATTTTGGCCAACACTCTCCTGCTACTGCTTCCTGCTGCTGTTTGGAAACCTGCCACTAATGATGCCAAATCTGTGCTCCTAAGCACCTTCTGGGGACACACTGACTAAAACAAACCCAGCCATAAAACTCTACTAGTACTCCCAGAAGATCTGAGCCAAACCTGCCCTCACTGTTTGTTCTGCAAGTTCCATTCACAGCACTGGCACTCAAACCTCTGCAGCCAGGTCAGTTTCCAGCATCTGTGTCACTGGCCCTACCTCATGTAATATAATGGACTCTCCTCATTTAAAGATGTATATATTACATAGAAATAAAATATAACTTTATAGAAACAGCTTGTAACCAGTTAAAAGACCAGCTACATGTAAATATTCCAGCACACACATATAATCCAGGTGCATATTGACCACCTCTACAAGTTTCAGAAACCCAGCCTTAGATTTGTGGGAGAATTTACCTGGACAGCTCCTCTGGGGCTTGCACTGAAAATGTTGCTCAGGTCACTCCGGATGCTGACCAGTCCACACATGGCTAAAGCTTGAGGACACCATTCACAGGATTGTTCCACACTTATTCCCCTTGATTTCTGTGCTGCTTACAGTAGTCCTCACTTCCTCGCTCCACAGATAACTGTGATTTTTGCCTTGAACTCTATGGACAGTTTCCCCAAGAGAATACAACAATTAATCAAACACTTGACCAAGATTTGATGAGCATCCAAGGCATTTTGAACACTGCTAGATTAGATTAACTCCCTTACAACCTTGCCAGAGTAATCTTACAGAACAGACAGGCCTAACTTATATCTCTTCCTAAAAACAATTTAGGAAAAACTCTATATTAAGATAATCTTGAAGACTCATCTTAGGACTACTGACTACCCCAATGTTACTGCTTCTAGTTGGACCTTGTCTTAGAAGATAACGTGTAACATGCCCAGAAAAGCTTCACCAAAGAAACTAAAAGAGGGGAAATGTAGCTGAAGATACCCCCACCCCCACCCCAGCCAGTACACTTGTTTATTAGTTGCCCAGGTAATAGTTTCAGTTACAGTTCCTGTTACTTTTGTCTCTTAGAAATGGCTGGTCAGTGGTGGCTCACACCTGTAATCACAGCACTCAGGAGGTTGAGGCAGGAGGATTGTTGTGAGTTTGCAACCAGACTGGGCTACAAAGTGAGCTCAAGGCCAGCCTGAACTGCAAAGCAAGATCCTGTTTCAAAAAGACAAAAAGGAAAGAAAGAAAGAAAGAAAGAAAGAAAGAAAAGAAAAGAAAAGAAAAGAAAAGAAAAGAAAAGAAAAGAAAAGAAAAGAAAAGAAATGGCTGGTCACTGTAATGCATAGATGGTCACTATGGTGCATATTGTAAGAATGATTCCCCAGGTGACAAGCCATTCTGCCTCTGTCCTTTCTGCTTGCTTATTCCTTAAAAGCTCTAGACCAGAGATCAGGGGCTGATATTTTAAGAATGATCCCAATCAGTGCCTGTCAACATACATAAATCTGCCTCCAAATCCAGGGTGTCATTTTGATGTTTCTGTTTGCTTTGCTTCTCTACTTTTCCACAACAGAATTCCTCCCAGAGAAGAAAGGGGCTTAGATTATGTTTACACAAAAGTAAAAAAAAATTATTTGAATATACTTACCCTGATTATTTAATCATTAAAGAGATAGGATGAGTTAAAAATAAGACTTAGTTCACCAAACTGTATTAATAGCAACAGCCCCACACTTTTAGCCCTGGTATGTTTACCTTCTTTAGCTCTCTCATTTATGAGGAGGGTTTGGCCTCTGCTAACTTTCATCGTACCTTTAACCTTTTCTTTCTCTTATTTATTTATTTTTTATTTTTTTTTATTTAAAGAGAAAAAAAACAGAAAAAGGAAATATTACAGAATTTCAAGAAAAGATAAACAGTAAGAAATCACTAGTTGAAAAATTATATATTGTTCTTTTAGGAAATTTTTTCAAGTTACAAAATTAAAGCACACAAAGTGGACACTCAAGCAGTGAGAGTGCAGACAGATCTGTTCAACAATCCAACAAGAACCTAGAAATATGTTTATTAATCCTACACACCTAAACATACATGCAGCTATATCTTTTATAGCACTTCCTATTTTCCTCTTTTTTACAATAGTAATTATACATTTTTAAAGTTTTATTTAAAGAGAAGAAAAAAAGGCAAAACAGAAAAAAGGGTAGCAATAATACAGAATTCTAAAAGAAAGCAAGAAAAAGAAAGAAAAAAAAAGGAAAGTGAGAAAAAAAACCCACCAAGAAATCACTAGTTTATAAATTACATATTGTCATCTTGGAGGTAGTTATTCAAGTTACAAAGTTAAAGGGTACATTGTAGACATTAAAAAAGTCAGACTACAAATAGTTCTGCTCAAAGATCCAACAAAGATTCAGCAATATGGTCACCTATTTTACACACTCAAACATACATGCAGTTATATCCCTTAGAGCACTTTCTTTTCCTCTTTTTTTTTACAATAGCAATTACACATTTCTTTCTTTTAAAAATTATTACTAGTGTTATTCACACTCATTCACACAGTGGAGTCATACACCTAGCACTTTTTGCAAGTACCTACTGCACTAGTTTAAAGAAATTCTCTATGAGTTAAGTTGGCTAATTTTTTTTGAAGTTCCAATAGATTGGTTCATGTGTGTCTGTAAATAAGTACAATTAAAGATTATTGAAAAAGTTGTTAAATTTAATGTTCATGCATCTAATTTTTTATTGTGAGAGAAGGAGTTTGGAAATTTATTTTTCATTAACCTTATTTTGCTTTCTCAGTTGCAACACAGGTCTAGAGAGAGCCTGTAGAGCAGAGACTAGCAAACTCGGGAACCACTGTTTCCAATAGGGGGACTTGGGAAATCCCAAAAGAGTGACTACAGAAATTCTTTCATGAAAGACTTAGTTCCAGGGTTCTTTTTGAGGAAATCTGGTGACTTTCCATTTCACTCACCCATCTGAGTCATTCCTTCAGTGTCCTATACATTACTTCTGAGGGTGACACAAACTTTTCAAGCCAACATGATCTTTCCTCTCCTTTTTGAGAAATATCACAAATATTCATGGAGGAAAATGTAGTGTCCCTCTAGAATTGGCTAGGCTTCCTTTTAGTGTATCTGTTGCGGAGTTTCACAAGAGAAATATAGGGAATTCCCAGTATATGTTTTGGAAACATATCCTGAACCAAAAGTAAATCTTCAGAAATTTCATTCATGGTGGCTCCTACAGTCCTCTTATATAACACAGAATGTTCAAAGTAAAACAATGTCTTATAAATTCAGAGGATAATATTTGCCATTTTTATAAAATAATGTTCTGCCAAGATTTACACAGTTTAGAGTTGTATTTGTCCAAAGTTCTAAAAAGGATTATAACAGAGAAATCATGTAATTGAAACAGCCATTCAACAATGCTGTATGTCAAATAGCATGCTATTTGGAGACTTTTAGCTCTATTTATTCTAAGTTTTGTCTGTGTTAAAGGGAAATTCCCTTGTGCAATTCCTAAATGGTAAAACAATGTTGATGTAGATATGGTTTGTCTAGTACTATTAACTTTTGCATATGTGATTCAGATTTTATGAATATATAAACAAATGATTCTTTTTGGTAATTTTATAAGGTTAAATAAAGATACAGATTGCATTAGTGACTTATGTGGACAACATAGATTTTCTGCAGGAACTATTCAATAGCCTTTATTCACCATCATTAAGACTGGCCTAGCATGATAAAATACATGTCATTTTTGAGAGTCCCATCATATCAACTCCCAAGGGGCATTTCTTATTGTCTTCTCCAAATAATAGTTTATGAAGATTCTTTTGCCAGTTTGTTACTTTGTTTTTTAGGGTTTTTTTTTCACATTATGTATTCAGACTTACCTTATGTATTCCTAAAAACCAATTCTCCAGAGAAGCAGGCATATTTCATTATCTATGCCCTAAAACTTAGGGCATAGGCTAGGTTTGGAGGAGTCTATCTTAGCCTCAGAAACTCTCAGTCCATCACTAAATCCTGTCCTTGCCTCTAATATCTCTCTAATCATCACTTCTTTTCTTCACCAATGCTTCAACTTAGTTCAGATCTCAGCCTATTTCACTTGGATTATTGCAATGTCTTCTTGAATTCTTTCTTCACGCTTGAGTCAAAGCGTCCTTTACAAAACAAACATTACATCATGCCACTTCCCATTGCCTTGAGGATCCCAGTTCCATTACCACATAACTGCGACTTTAGTAAAGAATGTCTTGTTGTTTCAGGTTTTTCCAATCTGTAACACTGAGAGTAGTAACAGTCCCTAGATCACATGGAAGTTGTGAAAAGTAAGATAAGTTTAGAACAAGAAAGAGCACTACAAATGTGTTACATAAGTACTCTATTTAGAATGACATCCAAATTCATTTGCAGGGCACTCAGCATGACCTTGCCCCAGCTTTGCTGTCTGGTTCCAACCCCTGCCACTCTTATACCATTCCCTCCTCGGGACTAACAAAGTTGTGCTTTACCCTTACTGAACAAAAAGGAGTTATTTTAAGTGTTTTAATTTTTCTCTTGTCTTAGCTCTTTTTACATGCAACTCTTCTCTAAGAAGTCTTCTACTCTATATAATCTGCTTATTAAATTCTATCCATTCTTTAGGACTTAGCTTCATAATCATTTTCTCTGCAAAGGTTTTTTTGGTCTTCAAACCTGCACCAGTTCCTTTTTCTTACTAAATGCCTTTTAGAACTGTATTAGTTCTTTTAGACTGTGACAACACAATACCATAAACTGGGTGACTTACAAACAACAGGGATTCTCATCAGGAACTCCATGATCAAAGCACTGACACATTCAGTGGCTGGTGAGGGGGCATGCTATCTGGTTCAGAGTGGGTTCATTAGGAGTGAGAGTTTCTCTAGAACCTCTTCTATAAGCGTACTAACTTGTTTGTGGGGGCTTCACTCTCACGACCTAATAGCATCCCAAAGGTTACCTCTCTTAATATCATCTCATATAGAGTCAAGATTTCCACATATGAATTTGGGGGGGGGGGTAACACAAAAATTCAGATCATACCAGGTAACCTATGTTTAATCCTGCTTTAAGTCCATTTAGTTGGTTGTTTCTTTGACTATCTTCCCTGTTTGTACATAAGATTCTTGGAGGTAGAATTTCCTGATGACTGAGCCTATCTCAATGTTTTATACATAAAGTACATGTGATAAATGAATGAATAATGATTAATAGGTCATTTATAGCATACTAAATTTGTAATTTCAAAACTGTAACAAAGCAAAATATATAGGTGGCAATTATATAAACATGTTTCCCTCAAAATATTAAAAGTGGATTATCTTACTCAAAATGTAATTTTTAATTCGTTATGTAGCACTATGTATGATTATGTATCACTATGTATTCATTATATATCACTTAATACACAACACACTTAAATATGCTATAAAAATATAAGTAATGATAAAGCAAATTATATATTATGACAAAAAAGAAAAACTTAGCTGGGCGTGGTGGCTCACGCCTGTAATCCCAGCACTCGGGAGGCTGAGGCAGGATGATTGTTGCAAGTTCGAGACCAGCCTGGGGTAAAAAGTGAGCTCAAGGCCAGCCTGAACTGCATAGCAAGACCCTGTCTCAAAAAGACAAAAAAAAAAAGAAAAAGAAAAGAAAAACTTTATTGATAAATTTAATATATTTCTAATTAGTCCTTAAATTTTTATTTCTGACTTTTAGTTAGTGTTTCTGCCTTTACATTGAAATAAACATGTTCATTGAGCTTGACTTAGTGTACTGTAATCCAGGACTTATTAAAATGATGCACACTGAGAAATACAAATATATTTACATTCATTATGGGAGATGCTCTTTAAATTTTGAATTGTGAGACAAGAAGTTCAGAAGTTCAACTAATGTGTCTTCCATTTGTTCTTTTTTTTTTTTGAAAGAGGTCCACTTACTATGCAGCTCAGGCTGGCCTTGAGGAGATCCCCTTGCCTAAGCTTCCCAAATGCTGGGATACAAACATGTGCCACCATGCCTCGCTTCTATTTGTCCTTCTAACAGAGGCCAAATGACATGATAGAAAGATAGTTAACTAGAACTTCATGTTCTATAGTCCTTTTCAACACTTAAATAGCATTGTAACTATAAATGTTTCATTTAGCATTTGTGGGATATTGAAATAGAAAAGAAAGACATTTTGAAAGTGATATAGAACACTGCTTTAAAAATGTCTAGATACAGTTATCCATGGAGTAATGGCCTTGTTGCTTGTCTTTAGGTGATTTGTGAGCCATTTGTTTTCAATTTTTGTTCTACTCATGGAACATAAATGTACTGCTTGGCATAAAATTGACATTGTGCTACAGGATTTAAAGATGAAATAAGCATCTCTCATCTGCAGGGACTCAGAGTTCAGTGTACAAGAAGGATATCTAAAATTTGGGTAATGTTAACTGCGGTGCCTCTCTACATGTCATGTGCATAGGACGCACCTAGGAATCCCCTTACATCGCAAGCTATGATTTAGCAAGTCTGGAGGGCCAGAGGTTCCCCCAAATCTCCAGGCTCTGGATACTGTTGATCAATGGATCACTGTTTGATAATCAAGAACACAGAAATACAAACAGAAAAAGAATAAAAACAATCAACCAGCAGGGCTCCACAGGGGGAAAAAATGATGAGTTTGCAAGACAAGGAATGGAAGGTGAAAAGAAGGTTCTGAATGCATTTAAGAGAGAAAATGTTATGAGGAAAGATGGGAAACTACAGTGACTGTTGAAATGTTTAAAATATTATTACAGTAAAGACACATAGCCATAAATCTCCATCAAATCCCCCTTGCTTTGAACATATTTATCCCATTATTTTTGCCACTTTCTGAAACAGTTGTGGAAGTCCTTCTGTCTTTTTGTGTTGACATGGCTGACTTGACATAATGTCTCAATTTGATTCAACATGTTTGCCTTTCATTACTATTTAACTTTGAGGAAAAACCAGAAGTTGCATGGTGCCAGATCTGCTGAACAAGGCCAGTGTGAACCCACCACAGTGTTTTTAGGCATGCCATTCCTTTGGTGTGTGGCTGCAGCATTCCATACTTCACATCACACCTCCAAAGACACAGAAGACTGTGTGCCAGCAGAGGCCCTGGCTACTGGAGAGAAGCAGCAGGGGGCCACGCAACCTCCTTGTGTACTGCTTCATGCCCTGCTGGCTCAGGAGAAGCATGGAAGAAGCCACCTCTGCCTCCTGCCCCTCCTCCCCCATAGGCAACCAGAGGAGACACAGGCTGAGGTGCTAATAACTGATTTGATTGACTTTGCAGGTCTGGGGCTGGTAGTCTGGGCAATTATTTAGAGGACAACAAGATACAATATAGTAATGATTGTGGATTTTCTAGTGTCCTGCCATTGTTTTGTTTCTTCTTACTGTTCTGTTTTACTTCCTTTAAAATAATAAAAAAAGACACAAAAGAGGACTTCCAGAATCGGTTCAGAAAATGGCAAAATGATGGGATAGGGCTGGGGATATATCTCAGCAGCACAGCACCAGCCTGGCAAGAGTGACATTGTGAGTTCAATTTCCAGTAAGAAAAAACAGAACAACAACAATGAGGTAAAAAAAAAACAAAACCCATACCCAAAAAGCAATGATGGGATAAGTATGTTTGAAGTGAGGGGAAGTAATCTGAGGGGAATTAATGGCAGTGATTCTTTTATAATAAAAAATTTGCTATTTATTTTTTATTTTTTAACGGAAAAAATGATATAGAATTTCAACACAAGATAATAGGAAATTTACAATGGTTAATATATTGTGTATTTTTATCTTCAGAGTAGTTGCTCAGTTTATAAGACAGGCATGCAATGATCAAACAATATAAGCACAAACTGTTCTTTTCAGTGAACTAAAAGAAATTAGCAGTATAATTATGTTAGCTATTTTGTGTGTGTGTGTGTATGTATGTATATATATATATATATATATATATATATATTGTTTTTTTCCCCTTTCCTTCTTTTCTCCTTTTTTCCATCCCAACTGCTTTTTTCCTTTTGAGTAGTTTTTCTCCTTTCACCACATGTACATTTTGGATATTATTATTATTATTTTTAAGAGTAGAATATATTTATTGAGGGGAAGAAAGCTTCTATCTGTAGAGAGACAGAAGGGGTCCCGAGTGGGTTGCCCTATTTTGGATATTATTAACTTTTTGATTTTCTTACACTAGGGAGATAATATGATGTTTACACATGCATGTTTGATTTATTTCACTTATGAGTATGGTCTGTAGTTGCATCCATTTACCTAAGAAAGCCTCAAGTTTATCCTTCTTTATAGCTAAGTCATACTCCATTATATAAAAATATCACCTATAAACATGGGCGCACATATATTGCTGTGGTATGATGTTTTTAATTCTTCTGGGAAAATACACAGAAGGGCAATAGCTAAATTGAAAAGAACCTCAAATTCTAATTTTTTTTTTGAGGAATCTCCACATTGATTTCCTCAGTGGCTATACCAGTCTACACTCCAACCAATAGTAGAAAAGTGTTCTTTATTCTTCACAGCTCCACTAGCATTTGTTATTAGTTTATTTCTTGATGATGGCCATTCTTATTGTGGTGAGATGGAATTTCAGTGTTGTTTTAATTTGCATTCTTGAATGACCAATGATATTGAAGAGTTTTTCATTATTTATTTGTCATTTGTATTTCTTCATGTAAGAAGCATATATTCATCTTAGATGACTGTTTCTGGATTGAGTATTTGAATTTGGAGGGCCTGATTTTTTTTAGTTCTTTATAAATTCCAAATAGAAGTCCTTTGTCTGAGAGACAGTTGACTAAAATATTTTCTCACTCTGTGAGTTGTCTTTTCACTTTGTTGTGATTTCTTTTGATGTGAAAAACTTTTTAATAAAGTGAGATCCCAGTTGTTGGCTTCTTTGAAGTACTTCCTGTGCAGTTTGGTTTTTGTTCATAAACTCTCTGCCTGTACCTATGTCTTCAAGATTTCTACTTACTTTTCTTCCAGTAGATCCAGTGTTTCTGTGATACTATTTAGAACTTGGATCCATTTTGACTTTAGTTTAGTACATGGTGATAGACATAGGTCTAGTTTTAGTCTTCAGTTTATGGAAAGCCAGTTTTTCCAGCACCATTTATCAAAGAAGTTATCTTTTTTCCATTGAAAATGTTTGACCCCTTTGTTTAAGGTGACTAAATATATTTGTAGTTATATCTGCATCTTCTAATATGTTCCACTGATTCTCAGGTCTTTTTTTTTTTTTTTTTTTTTTTTGCCCAGTACCATGCTGAGTTTATCACAGTAGCTTTGTAGTATAATTTCAAGTCAGAGACTATGGTGCCTCCTGCCTTGCCTTTTGTTGTCCAGGAGTGTCTGTGCTATTCTAGGTCTCTTCTGTTTCCAAATGAATTTTAGGAATGTTTTCTTTAGATCTGTGAGGCAAGTTAATGATATTTTGATTGAGATTGCATTAAATTTGTAAAACAGTTTTGGGAATATGGCCATTTTCACATTGATCATTCCTGTCCATAAGCAAGAGATATCTTTCCAATTTTGATGTCCTTTTCAATCTCCTTTTTTAGAATACTGTAATTTCCAATGTATAGATTTCTGTCTTTCTTTCTTTAATTTAAAGAGAAAAAAAACATGTAAAGGGTAGAGATAATACAGAATTTCAAAAGAAAGATACACAGTAAGAAATCACTAGTTGATAAATTACATATTGTCCTCTGAAAAATAGTTGTTCAACTTACAAAATTAAAGCATACAAAGAAGATATTCAAACAGTGAGACTGTAAACAGCTATGCATGCATGAGTCTCTACATGTATTTCTATCCTTTCTGTACTAGAGGAAAAAACAAAACATAGCAAGACAAAAAAACCAATTCCTATAAAAACCAAAAAGTGAACCCAAAAAGTCGTATAAAACCACAGTACAAGGTGATCTACAATGATTACTGCGTTGCCTCTTACTATCTTCAATAGAATTGTCTATATCATCAGGCATACTTGAATATAGCAGTATAATTGAATATAGCAATACATAACAATATTAGTAAAAATAAAACATTGTAGGCAGTATAAAACTTCAAACGCAGGTAATAATCAAACCAGAATGGATATTCTAGTGAATCTTGTCATCTTCAGTGTAGTTGCCTATACTCTCAGACTTGATACTATCAATCATAACAGCTTTGAAAAAAATCTATCAATACAAAACAGTGATCTAAAAAACCCGATTCGATTACGATCAGTCATGGCAAAACAGTGTAGGTTATACAGAGCTTTAGATTAAGTTAACAAGAAATTAAGGATGATTACCATACTATATCCTGCTATTTTCAGGATTACTGTCTGTGCCCTCAAATCTAGTACAAGAAGAATGACTGGAACAGAATATAAGACATCCAAGCAGACTGGTGTGAGTAATGTGGGTTTTAGATCCCAGTTCACTATTAACAATATAGTGTATCAAGGCCATCTATGTTAAAGATTCTAGCCATCCTTCTCTGCCTCATTTCTGCTATGCTATTTTTCTGCCTTTGTCTACTTTTCTCCTTTCTTTCTTTCTTTCTTTCTTTCTTTCTTTCTTTCTTTCTTTCTCTTTCTTCTTTCTTTCTTTCTTTCTTTCTTTCTTTCTTTCTCTTCTTTCTTTCTTTCTTTCTTTCTTTCTTTCTTTCCTTTTCTTTCTTTTGGATACTATTGTGAAGGGCATTGGTTCTCTAATTTCTCTCTCAGTGAGTTTGTTGTTTGTATACAAGTGTGCTATTGATTTTTGAGTGTTGACTGTATCCAGCTATGCTACTGAATTTGCTTATTAAATATAGAAGGCTTTTGGTGGAGTTTTGGGGGCTTTCTATGTAGAGTATCATGTCATCTGTGAAATGATAATTTAACTTCTTCCTTTTCCAACCTTATTCCTTTTATTTCTCTCTTGTCAAATTGCTCTGGATAATGTTTCTAGAACTATATTAAATAAGAGTGGTGATAGTTGACATCCTTATTTTGTTCTTGTTTTAGAGTGAAAGCTCTCAGATTTTATCCATTTAGTATGAGTTAGCTGGTGGTTTCTCATAGATGTCTTTTATCACATTGAGGTAAAGACTATATATTATGATTTTCTCTAGGGTTCTTACCATGAATGTGTGTTGGACTTTATCAAAAGCTTTTTCTGAATTTTTTGAGATGATCATGTGATTTTTGTCTTTGGTTCTGTTGATATGTATATTTATTGATTTGTATATGCTGAATCATCCCTGCATCCCTGTGATAAATCTCACTTAGTGGTCACTGTGTGTAACATTGATGATTTGCTGCATTCTGTTTGCTAGTATTTTATTGAGGATTTTTTCATCTATATTCATTATGGAAATAGGCCTATAGGTCTCTTTATTTGGTTGAGTCTTTTTTTGGTTTTAGTATCAGACTAATTCTTGCCTCCAGGAATGAATTTGGGAGTATTACTTCCCTTTAAATTGCATTGCAGTTTGAGGCATATTGGTGTTATATCTTCTCTAAATTTCTTGTAGAATTCAGCGATGAATCTATCATGACCTAAGGTTTTATTTTGTTGGTAAATTTTTAATTACATTTTCAATTTCAGGAACTGATATTGGTTTTTTCAGAATTTTTATATCTTCTTGAGTCACCTTTGGTAATTCATACATTTCTAGGAATCTGTCCATTTCTTCTGTGTTTTCTATCCTGTGTGCATAAAGGTTTTTGAAGTAGGTGTTGATGGTTCTCTGAATTTTCATAGAATCTGTAGTGGTTTTGCTCTTCTCATTCCTTATTGCATGAATTTGAGTTTTTTCTTTCTTGTTTTTAATAAAGTCAGCTAGGGGTTTATTAATTTTATTTATTCTTTCAAAGAACCAACTCTTCCATTTATTAATTCTTTGTCTTGTCTTCTTAGTCTCTGTTGAGTTATTTCTGCTCTGATCCTTATAATTTCTTCCCTTTCATGGGCTTTGGTTTTGACTTGAGGTGCAGCATTAAGTTGTTTATTTGTGCTCATTCTCTTTTCCTGATGTGAGAATTCACCACTATAAATTTCCCTCTCAGGACTACTGTCATTGCATCCCACAGGTTCCAGTAAGTCATATTTTCATTTGCTTGTAGATACTGTTTAATTTCTCCTTTAGTTTCATCTGATCCATTGGTTGTTCAGGAGGGTATTAATTAGTTTCCATGTGTTTATGGAGTTTTTGTAGTTTCTTTTGTCATTTGTTTCCAATTTTATTGTACTAAGTTCAGATAATATGCATGGGATAATTTCAATTTTTTTGTATTTACTTAAGCATGTTTTATGGGGGTAGTATAAGGTCTACTTTAAAGAACATTCCATGTGCAGATAAGAAGAATGTATATTTTGATGTTGTTGGATGGAAAAACTACGTAAATGTCTACTAAGTCCATTTGTTCACAGGTTAAGTTTAGTTCTGTTATTTCTTTGGTTATTTTTTTGTCTAGTTGATTAATTTGTGACAACTTACTATTTAGGTCCCCATTACAATTGTTATTGTTTATTTGATTTTTCATGTCTATAAATATTTTTCTTATATAGTTGGGTGCTCCTGTGTTTGGGGCATATATATTTAAGATTGTGACCTCTTCCTCTTTAATTTTTCCCCTAACAAGTATGTAGTGACCTCTTTATCCCTTTTGATCATTTTTTGTTTGAAGTTCACATTGTCAGCAAACTGAATCACTAGCTCTGGTTTTTACTGTGCTTCTTTTCCATCCTTTGACTTTTGATCTATGAATTTCTTTTTGAGTTAAATGTGTATCTTGTATACAGCATACTGTTGTATCTTGTTTCTTGATTCATTCTGCCAGTCTTTTCCTTTTGATTGGTGAATTGAGGCCATTTACATTGATGGTTATAAATGATGTGTATTGATTTGTCCTTGTCATGTTATTTTCCTGCTGTTAGTTCCCTACTTTTCCCTTTGTTTAATTGCTTGCCTTTCTTTGTGGTTTCTTTCTGTTGTTGTTCTTGAAATTGTGGTCATTTTGTCTTTGTCTAGAATATCTTTCAGCACACTTTGTAGTGTTGGTTTTGTGATTATGAATTTCTTCAGCTGTTCTTAAGTCGTGGAAGTATCTTATTTCTCCATTAACTTTGAAAGATAGTTTTGCAGGTACATCAGTCTGAGTGGGAAGTTGCTTGCTTTCAGGACTTGAAATGCTTCATTCTAGCTCTTGACTTGAGGGTTCATGTTGAGAAGTGTGCTGTGATTCCAATGGGTTTTCCTTTATAGGTGATCTATTTCTTTTCTCTAGCAGCTCTTAATATTCTGTTCTTGTGCTGAATTTCTGGCATCTTGCTTATTATATGTCTGAGTGTAGATTTATTTTGGTTATGGCTAAGTGGAGTTCTATATGCTTCACCTATGTGTATATGAGATTCTTTTCTCATGTTTGGGAACTTTTCTGCTTTACTTCTGCATATAGTTTTTTTAACGTCTTTTGTGTTGATGCCTGATTTTTCATTGACACCTGTTATTCTTATATTATTTTTCTTTGCATTGTCTTGTAGCTGTTGAATTGTTGCTTCCTGATCTTTGTTTTTTTCAAGTGATCTTTCCTTTCATGACCACTAGCTGTGATACTGTCTTCAAGGTTTGAAAGTTTGCCTTCAGTTTCATTCAAGCTTTGCCAGCTTACAGTGGAATTTGTAACTTCCTAGATATGTTTGAACCCATTTTATGCATTCTATTTATTTCCTATATTGATATTTCACAGTTTTCACCCTCTTCCTATAATCATTTCTTTATCTATCTCTATTCTAGATTTGCTGAGCATTTCCTTTAAAAATGTTGACATTTTTCTTTAACTAAGAGATTATTTCTGGTCTGATTTGCTCTATAGTTTCATTGATTTGTTTCTTTACTTCAGTTGCTATCATTTCAGAAATTTCAAGTGTGTCTTTCAATTTCTTGTATGTTGATGTCTCTTGGACTTTTTCTGAGTGGGCTGGAGGTCTGAGATTGCATTTTGACTTATCATCTTGTCATTTCATATGTTTTAAAAAATTTTTGTTTTCTGTGATTATCCTTGAGTTTTTGTAGTAGGTAGCTATATTAATAGTATCAAGGTCTCTCTAGGAGAAGTATATTATTTAGGATATTTTCTTTGTGCAGAAGATTCTTGGTTTGTGTCTTTCCCAAGATCATATCTTTCCAATATTTTAAGAGTGCGATGCTGGTATCTGTTTGATTTAATCTTCTGTCCTTTTGTGTAGGGCTGAGATTATTACCTCAGTTTCCCAGTATTATGATAAAGGGTAGAACATCTGACCACAACAGATATGACATCTTTGTTGAAGTAGCAAAATTAGCAATAACTATGGCATCAAGAACAATTTAGAACTTGACAATCTATGGTAACTATTGACTGTGTGCTTTAGACCACAGGAGCAAAGTCTATATTTATATAACAGAACCATTCATCAATTAAGAGTTTGTATGCATGGTGTTTCCCCTTGGTAGGGAGGTTTTACCCTGAGGTGGGGAGATTTAGGAAGGATAGTGTATAAAACAAAGATAACTGCAAAGAAAATAGAAGCAAGGCTGGAGGATGAAAGTTGACCATGCAAAGTTTGGGAAACTAGAGAAGAGGGTAGAAAAGAAAGAATGAAGGCATATTCAAGGGACCAAATGCACTTGTTCCCTGGGTTTAAAGGATGGGATTTGTTTTGTGTGGCTGGAGTTCTCAGCCATTTAGAAAAGAGAGAAAAAGGAAAGGAGAGAGGACATGGGAAAGAGAGAGAGAGAAAGAAAAAAGGAAGAAAGGATGAAAAAGAAGAGGAAGGAGAAAAAGGAACAGAAGACAAAAAAAAATATGAGAGTATATGACCAGTTACTAAGTCCTGGGCTTTTTCCTGTGCTGGCTGCCAGTCCCATGGTGTGTTGAGAGGAATCAGACACCTGGATTCTTCTGGGAAAGCTGGTTACCTGGTCCTAGACTTACCCCTATACTGGCTGCTGGTCCCAAAGTTTATTATTTAAACACACAGCATATTTTTTAATCAAGTCTTGTATCTTGGCTATAAGTGGGAATGGATATTATGTGGGTGAGAAGATGTCACACACCTTAGCGTCACTTGACAAGATGAACCATTTCTAGGGAACCAATATCCACATTAGATGATGAAGACCTGAATTACTTTAATATCTTCTGGATAGTCATAGCTGTGTTTTGCAAAAGATATGTGGTAGAGAGTGCCCCATGAAGGCAAGGTCAGGAAAAATTTTAAAAAAGAGAAAAGAGAATGTATTTATTTGATGAAAATATGGCAAGATCAGATCCCTGAGTCTCTGAGTACTTGAAGGTAAGAGACACGCAGAGATGTTTATAAACCAGTTACTGTAAAATAGCATTATTTTTAATCCAGATGCAGGATGGAATAGGATAAAAAGGTTTGGATTTTGTGTAAGAGGTAACTGATGATGAAGTGACTGTAAACATGGCATGCAAAATCTAATTAAAAAGAGAGAAATCCTCATGAGCATTCTAGGTCTACAATGCTTTGGGGTGAGTGTCCCTGAAAAACTATGTTTTAAAGGCTTAATTCTCAGAGTAGTGTTTCTGGGAAATGGTAGATCTTTTAGGAAGTGCAACTAAAGTCTAGTGGAAGGTCCTTAGGTCATTGAGGGTAAGCCCTTAAAGGGACTTGTGGGGATCCTGACACCTTGTTTTTATTTTGCTTCCTGGTGATGAGGTGAGCAGTTCTGTTCTGCTCTTCACTTCTCCCATGATTTTCTGCCTTTTCACTGTCCTGGGACACACAGCCAACCATCATAGACTTAAATTAGGATTCCAAGTAAAACCTTTGCCTTTATAAATTAAGTATCTTGACCAGTCTCCATTTGGGGTCCTCCTGCTGTTAACCAGCAGGGGCAGGGAGGCATCCAGCCACGACCCTGCATACTCACTTGCCACTATTGGGGACCTTCCTGCCAGTAGCCAGTGTGGGTTGGGAGAAGTAGCCATGCATGCCCCCACAAATCTGCTGACCACCATCAGGGATTCTCCCATTGGTAGTCAGCCTTATCTAGGAAAAGCAGCCAGCTATGACTCAGTGCACATACCAGCCACCATCAGGGACCATCCCACAGTAGCCAGCATGGACTGGGAGAAGAAGCAGCCCCAACCCCATACACCCATGGCCATCAAGGAAGCGTCAGTGTAGCCATGAGGGTCTCGAGAGGTCTGCTCCATGACCCAGTGCTTACCCAAGAAACTAGATTCAGAGAAACCCAGGTGCCTGTTCCATTCTCCTTTATTGTGAATGGGTATTCAATGTAGGAAGCACCTGGGACCCCACAACCAGCTCATCTAATGGAAGCCAGAAAATGTCAAGATGAAGGAGCAAAACGCAATCTCCTTCACCTTATTCAGGGCACACCAAGTCCAGGAGACATAGACATAGAAGTTTCACACCTGAAATTTCTGAAATGATAGCAACTGAAGTCAAGAAATAACTTCATGAGCCTGCAAAAGAAATCAGATTAGAAATGATATCTCAGGTAAAAGAAGACATAACAACCACTTTGAAAGATACTGATTCATTCCTGTCATTGCATCATTTTCCTGATGTTGATTCATTTCCCCCCATTTGGCTTAACTGCTTACTATGCCATGTGTATTCATTCCTTTACTTTTTGGCATTTATAGCTTTATTGTCTCTAGGACATTCTCAAGAGTGTTTGCAGTGTTGGTTTGGTAATACGAATATCTTAAAATTCTCTTGTACAAAGACCTTATTTCTCCATCAATGGCTTTGAAGGATATATCAATCTGACTTGAAGGTTGTTTTATTTCCAGGCTTGAAACACTTCATTCCAAGCTCTCTTGGCATTTAATGTTTCTGTTGAAGTATGCTGTAATTCTAGTGGATTTACCTGTATAAGTGATTTGTTGATCTTATCTAACAGCTTTTAAAGATTCTGTTCTTATGTTGAGCTTCTGGGATTTTGACTATCATGTAATGGAGAAGTTCTATTGTGATCATGACTATTTGGGATTTTATATGTCTCACTTATCTGTGTTAAACTTTTTCCCCATATTGGGAAAGTTTTCTGCTATTATTTCTGTAAATATTTTTTCATAGCATTTTGTTGTCTTCTGATTTTTAATTTATTCCAATTCATCTTAGTCTTCTTTGCATAATCTAGCAAATCCTTGGTTTACTTTCTATGAACTCTTATTGTCTCTAAAGTATCTCTCCATATATAGTCTTCTGCATCAACCCTATATTCTATTTCTGTCACTCTGTTCTAACATTGGTGGCTTGTTTTGTCCATAAACCTTTTAATGTCTTGAATTTTTCTTTTGTATTCTTTCATGGACTCTAGTTCTTTGTTAATTTAGTAATTTTGTATCACTTTGTTTAGCTCAGCTGGCATTTTATTAATGTCTTCTATTAGTTCCTATTTTTTCAGGACAATCTTATTATATCATCATTATATCATACAGTTGAAAAGAATATAAAATATCAATGAAATAAAGTATTGCATTCTTAATATGTATTGCATATGTAGAATAATCATCAAGATTTTCACATTAGGTGTTTACTTGCTTAAAAAACCTAAAAGATAACATCAGAAATAAATTCCTATATAAACTGCAATAAAAATACCAACAAAAATAGTTTACTTCAATTGTCACACCCAAGGTAGTCTTCACACACAACTACATGTTCCATGTACATGTCTCACTTACACTGACAGCACATGTGCTCAGTTTTTCTCTCTTATGGGGCAGGCCATTCTGGTCACCTATCTTGTCTTCATGTTTTGCGAATAACTTCCTACTACTATTTTGAACAATGTGCACTTAGTAGGAAAATAATATGTCAATAAAATACCAAACATGTAATGAGTGCTTAGATAGATATCAACATTTTCACATCAGCTGTATACCTGCTTACAAAATCTAAAATATAACATCAGAAATAAAAGTCTATGTGAACTTCAATGTAAATACAAAGAAAAGTCCACCACAGAAACAATCTTTGCTTCAACTGTCACACCCACGGCAGTCTTCATACATGAAACTGCATGTTGCATACACAGGTATTGCTTACACTGATAGCACAAATGTTTTGTGTTCATGTCCTTTCCTGTAGGGAACAGATGACATATTTTTTTTTGTCTTCCTGTTGTAGTAGGTCTTTGTGATGCTGCCCCTGCCTGTTCACCTTTCAGCTCACCAGTGTGCACCACAACATTTTTTTTGCAGTTTCCTGGACAGAAACATTCTGTGTTTCCTCTGCTATAAATGGTATCTTATGAGTTCCCATCTCAGTCTTTTAAGAAAATTTCTCGGTAATATTTTGGACTTGTTATTTTCTTTATAAACTATAAAACTATGCCACACATATTTTGAATTGAGTAAAATAACCATTGGGCAGCACTTGTGTTTCAAGTGGCATCATAGTTGTTGAATAACTCATCAACAACATCTACTCTGCCTTTGGTTTTGTTGTAGAAAGTTTCCACTTCAGTCTTCCATTTTATTGAAGTTTCTCTATCAATATTTACATCTTGTGCAGTGTTGACATCAACAGTATCAGTTTTTCTTTGCCACATACAAGGTTAATGTTACATCTTTCTGAAATCCAAACAGTAATATATAATTCTCTGTTTTGAAATTGCAACACTTCATTTGGAATTTCTGCTTTACTCCTACACGCAGTTCCTACACTGGTCAACTTGTCCCTTAGCAAATGTAACAATTGGAAACTGGTGAACTAGCATTAGCTTTCCAGACTGCTTCGTTCTTTTCTGTGTATTTTGCCCCATTTCTATAGCTTCTCCATAGTTTCTAGTTTTCCTGTCAGCTTTCTTCTGATTCCTGGACAGTTACTTTAAAATTTTTTTTTTCTCCAAATTACTGTTTTCTAAGCGTATAGAGTCCAGGTTCCAGAAAGGTTGCATTTTGCTGTTGTCTCTTACTATTTTTAATCATTAGCTTTCTATTTTTTTACAATTACAGTTTTTTATAGTCTTTTTTTTTTTTTTTGCTGCCTCTGGGATAGAACTCACAACCTCACATTTACAGAGTGGGGCCTTAGCCAACTAAGCTAAGCCCAGGAGCACAACGATTACAGTTTTTGGTTAAAAATTCCTAATCAACTTCTGAATTATTTCTTGGTATTTTCTTGAATGATACTGAACTTCTCTTAGATAGGTACAATGAATTCATTGTTGGGTAGTACTGTCTCCATCTCCTTTGAGTTATTCTCTATCATAGTTTATCTACTTGGCAAAGTCATTTTTTCTTGATTACTCTTGATTCTTATAGCCATACACTGATGCCTGAAAATTGATACCTAATCTAGTCTTTACAGTCAGGCTTTGTTTAGGAGTTTCCTTTAGCAATATTTTAACTATCTAGAAGCTCAGTTCAGTTATGAGGTCTCTAAGCCTGTGACCACTTTAGTTGTTCCAATACAAGGGGACACCCTAAGCCCAAAGCTGCCATTGTCAGACTCCTTGGTTATTGCTGTACCAGAAACTCATGGCTGTGAAGACCAGTAATACTGGAATATGCCTAAGGTCTGTTGCCTATATGGCTAGGCTGATGCTGAGGTTTATTCAAGATCCAAGGTTGCCATAGTCAGCTGATAGTGATACAGGTCAAAACTCAAGTTAATCCCATTAGGGTTATGGATTTCTGCTTATACCAGGCCAATTCTGGAGACACTGTAGCAGGTTCTGGCCTGGTGTCAGGGTCTAAGGTGTTCTGTCTGATATTGGGTTTTCCTATAGCAGGTTTGGGACTAGTTTTCCTGCAGAGTCCTTCATTTAAATTCCCTTTCACTCCCTGAAGTAGACAATCTTTCTATACAGTGCTGTCTATTGTGTTAATATGGGTAATGTAAAACTGTCTTTTCTCTCTTTTTAGTGAATCTTTTCTTATGCTAAAATTAAGTACTTTGATTACTTACCTTGTTCTCTTAGTCCTCATGAAGCTTTGTGTGTGTGTGTGGGGGTAGTTGTTCAAATTGATGTCTCTGTAAGGATCATCATTATAGTTTTACCCAGCCCTTTTACTCTACCCCTCTTTCAGTAATTGCTTTAAATGTAAATGAATGAAACTGCAAAATCAAAAGATATAGCACAGTTCAATGAATTTTTAAAAGAATCCAGTTATATGCTAAGAATTTAACTTTACATTTAATGACATATGCAGGATAAAAGCAAATGGATGGAAAAAATAGTTGTATGAAAACTGTAACCAAAAGAAAGCAAGGTGATCATTCTTTTATTACAGAAAATAAAATATATTTTAAGTTAAAGATTGTCACAAGAGACAAAGAAGGACATTACATGATAAAAAGGGTCAATTTACCAGGAAAATGTAACATTTGTAAATATACATGTACCTCACAGAAGAATAGTGAATATATGAATCTAACATTTAAAATTGGGGGGAGAAACAGGTAGCAACACAATAATAGATAAAGATATCAATATACCCCTTTCAATAAGGGATAGATCAAACAGATGGAAGATCAATAAGGGATCAGAGAATCTGAAAAACACATAGGCCAAGTGGACCAGACATACAAGGGAACTCCACACAACAGCAAAATGTATATCATTTTCAAGTGTACCTGTACTGTTTTTCAAGGTAGACTAATGATTAGAGCATAAAATTAGTCTCAAAAAATTTAAGTAGATAAAAACCATAGAAAGTATTTTCCTGACCATACTAAAATGAAGTTAGAAACCAACAGCAAAAGGAAATCTGAAAAAAATTACAAATAAAAACTAAATAACATTATCTAGAACAGTTAACAGAGCTGAGAAATTCACGAGGTAAATATAAAATGTCTTCAAATAAAAAAAAAATTCCAAGACTAGTGGCTCCACTAGAGAATTATACCAAATGATCAAACTAACCTAACTCTTCACAAACTTTTCCAAACATGATGTTTATACAGAATCTCAAAAAACAATGATTGAATGATCTTTCATAAAGGTGGCAAGGCTACAGAAGAGGGGAAATATAGGTTTTCAACAAAAGATTTGGGAAAAAAATAATCACATGCAAAAGCGTCGAGTTGGATTACTATGTTACAACACATTTAAAAATGAAAAAAATAGAGTAAAAACCTAAATGCAAGACTTGAAACTACGTAACTCTTAGAAATTTCTTTGTAGAAATCTTCATGACATTGGATTTGGCAGTAAATTTTTGGATATATCAAAAGCACTGGCTTTTCAAAGCTGGCTGGATCTAGGACATGTGATATTGGAATTAAGGGAATGGTACTAAATTAGTCCACTGATTGGTTTAGCATAGTTCTGGATGCTTTATTTAGATTTGCCTCCTGTACTTATATGTTGACCTCTAGAGTTCAAATAGTTTTATTTAATTATCATAGCTATGGGGATTGAACATAGAGCATTCCTACTGAGCTACACTTCCAGCCCTCTTTTCAATGTTTTATTTTGAGTCAGGGTCTTGCTAAGTTACTAAGTTTTCTTGGCTAGGCTTGAACGTGTGATCTTCCTGTCTCAGGTTCCTGAGTAGCTGTGATTACAGGTATATGCCACCACATCCAGCTCACCATTTTTTTTTAAAGCTTAGTAATTCTGTCTTATCCAGACTACATGCTCTCCAAGAATAGAAATGATTTCTGACATTCACTTTCACATTCCTAAAGCTTAAGGTGGTAGTTTAGATCTAGAGCGTCTTCCATAGGTCCATGTGTTAAAGTTTGGTCCTGAACTAGTAGTGTCATTGGGTATTATGGTTTATTTCTGGATGTCCTTCCAAAGTCTCATATGGTAAAGGGAGGCAGGCTTTTCAGAAGCAGCTGAATCCTAGAGTTTATGATTAGTTCATTGTCCTGTTCTGGGATTGGGGCTATGAGTACTACACCCGCCCTAAAGTGGGTAGCCTGCATACAGTATAAGGGAGGGGCTTGCTCCATCCTTTTTGCCCCTTTTGCTCTTGCTGCTTTTGCTGTCTTCCACTGCCATGAACTGTTGCCCTCTGCCATGTGCTGCCCTGTCTTGGTGCCAACTGATTATGAACTGAAACCTCCACAAACTGTGAGTTAGATAAGCCTTTCCTTCCTTAATTTTGGATTAGGTATTTTGTCTGAGCAACAAGAGAAAAGAAACTAAGATATTGGTAGATTATTTATGAGGTGGACTTATTGGGAGGCCTTAGGTCACTTGGGGTGTGCTCGTAAAGGTGCTTGCAGGACTCTCTCCTTTATTTTTTCTATTGCTAGCCATTATGTCACTTGCATCCCACCACTGCCATTCAACATTCCCACCAGAGGTCTAAAAGCAATGATTGTGTCTGATTATGGTCTTTTTTTTTTTTAATGGTACCAGGGATCAAACTCACGACCACCTGCTTGCAAGGCAGGTGCTTATGCTGCTGAGCTAAATCCCCAGCCCCTATGATTATGGTCTTATAATAACTCAAAGACTGGGGCTGGGGATTTAGCTCAGAGGCACAAGTGCCTGCTTGGCAAGTGCAAGGTCATCAATCCCCAGTACAAATAAAACATACAAACAAACAAACAACAGCAACAAAAAACAAACTGAAAGACTGGAAGCCAAAACAAAACTTTTCTCTGCATAAGTTATTTTAGGTTTTAGTTGTAGTAATGGAAAACAAACATGCTCCAGTGAAGTACCTGAACATATCATGAACAGCAAATGCTATATAATTGCAATCGTCTTTCAAAGTCCCAGCTATAATTACATGGGGATTTGGGGGAATATCTAACCCATAACAAAACATGTTCAGTTATGAACTCATCAGTAGACATATTCACTGGTGAGTATAATGCCCCATGATCTATGTACCTTCTTAACACATGAGACATTTTGGGAACACTTAAAGTACTCACTGTCACATTCTGCACAGTTCTACCCCCTCAAAGGCTCACATCCATCTCATTGTGCAAAATGCATTTAGCTGATCTTTATTGAGTTGCCAAAGTCATAACAGTTTCAGAATTACTGAAAAGTCCAAATCAAAGACTCCTTTGAGATTTAAGGTAAACTATTAGCTGTTTAGACCCGGCACAAATAGAAAAGTTATTTACTTCCAACATACAATGGCCCTGGGTAAACATTCCCATTACAAAAGGGAGAAATAGAGAAATAGAAAAGAATCAGTCCAGAGCTAGACCAAAATCCAGGAGGGCAAGCTTTGGATGTTGTAGCTGTATGTCCACCTCTGGGGCAAGCTGTGGTAAGATGTGAGTTCCAAAGAGCTTGGGCAGTCCCATCTGTATGGCCTTGCTGGTTGCAGGTCATGTTACCTCTTTCTTGGGCTGGCTGCACTTATGTACTGCAGTTTCCTAAACAGATTTTCCACATTCCTGCGATTTTCAACTTTGTGGTGTCTCCACTGTACCTCTGGCTTTATTCTCATAGATATAAGCACTATTTTCAGGGATCTCAGTAGGGACTGTGACCTTACTACCCATTTGCTTGGTCTCCCAGCCTTCTACTACAATCTGGATGGAAGCAGAATCCAGAGCTCTTGCAATCTGCATGCATGCAAACCAGCATTACCTGGATGATGCTAAGGACTGCAGTCAACCAGCAAAATAAGTCCCCTTGAACTCTTGAAGCAGCAGCCTTTGAGTGTCTGGATGGCTGAACTTGGAGACTCACATTCCTAAATTGCCCTGAAAGAACAAAAGACCCAGAGTGCTTTTTCTTTCAAGCAGTCTTTCAAAGAAATTTACCTTTTTAGACCCTTGAGCCTGGGAAGGGTGGGTTCTGGCCATTTCCTGAGATGCCCTCAGGGCATTTTTTATTGTTCTGATGCAAAGTATTTCTTTTTTCTTTCTTTCTTTTTGAGACAGGGTCTCACTATGCAGTTCAGGCTGGCCTTGAGTTCACTTTGTAGCCCAGGCTGGTCTCGAACTCGCTAAGATCCTCCTGCCTCAGCCTACCAAGTGCTGGGATTATAGGTGTGAGCCACCACATCCGGCAGTATTTCTTTTTTAATGCTAATTATTTTAACAACCATTTCTTTAGTCTCCATCCTCAACTGGACAGGCACTTTCTTTTTGACAGGACTGCAAACCGTTCAAATTATTTATATATGTGTTTTCCCTCTTCTCACTATAGATTTGACTAAAAGCATCCTGCAGTATACATGCCTTGACATTTCTGTGAGATTAGTCTGCTGTCTTTAATCTCAGACTTCCTCAAAGTCTCAAGACATGGGCAAGATCAAGACAAGTTCCTCATCATGTTGTAACATGCATGGTCTATAATCCAGCTTCCAATAAAATCCTTCTTCTCATCTGAAAGCATATAACCTCATGAGCCTGGCCTTTATTGTCCATATTTCTGTCTGCATTCTGATGAGTTCCAACCAGAATAACCCACCAAATTTCGTGTACAGTTCTTTAGGGCTGGCAACTCAAAACATTTTCAAACCTCTCTATCCAATTCCAAAGGCCTCTGAACCACATGATCAGGCAATAATCTCACTTGTGTTACCAATTATTTGTATTAATTTTCCCATTGCTGGTCACGATACCTGAAATCTTCAACTTAAAGGTGAGGAGAGTTAATTTTGGCTCATGGTTTTAAGAGGATTCAGTCCTAGTTGGTTGGCTTCAAGGCAGAATTGGTATAGTGGAAGTGCATGGTTGAGGACAGCTGCTCACACCAAGCTGATAGATAAAAGATGAGACAGGGATAACAATACACCCTTCCGGGTTACACTCTAATAATTCAACTCCTTTGACTACCCCCTACACTCCACCCCAGACACACATTCAGCTGTTAATTCATAAATGGGTCAATTCATAGCTGAGGAGAGCAATCCCATGATCCAATCAGTTTCTAAATGTGTATGAGACTTATAGAGGATGTGTTACATATAAATTATCACACCCACTGTAAGGTAAAAATATAAGTTTAAAAACTCATTTAGCACATCTAGAACACGTTGCACATCATAGTTTACCAATACAGTACACTCTACAGCATGCTTGTTTACTTTGATGATTGCCTGGTTGATTGGGAGGTGCAGTTTATTTCCATTGTTCAGTATTGTAAGAGTATGTCTTACTACAGTAGTGCATGCTAGGAAAAGACAAAAATTCAAAATTTGATGTATGCTTTATATTTAATGTATATTCCTACTCCTATAAAATCATAGCATCAAAAGTTTGGGACAAAAAAATAAAAGAGCACCATAATATATGAGATTAAAGTCATGTAGCTGAGTTAAAGTCATGTAGTTTTAATCCAATCTACCATCACTACAGTTGCAAGTAACCCAAGTCACATTTTATGAAGTCTGAAATTTGGTTTAACACATTGTTTCTAAATGTATTTTAGTAACATTTTTTCAAGAAACCCACTCTCTGTCAGTATTTCTTAGACTTAGCCAAACTAGTTTTAAGATAAGAGGAAAACCCAGGAAAAATAAACCAGATTTTATGTAGCATTGGGGTTTGTTGTAGTCAGGGATTGTAAGGAAAACAATTACATACAGGACTCATAATTTATAGTATTATTTATAATGGTCACCCAAGGAGTCAAATACAAAGAAAATGCAGGATATCTCTCTACACACTAAAGACCTAGAAAATCCAACCAAGGTCCTGGATTCCAATGGCAATAATCTGCTTGAGTTCAGCTGAAAACCTAGAGCCCCTGACAATGCCTCCCACAAGTCCAACTAGAGGCCCAGAGCTCACAACAATGACTCATGCAAATGACTCATCTGTTCCATTGATTGGCACAGGGAGACCCAAAAGTCAGCTGGTAGAAGCCAGAAAGTCTGTGTCAGCATGATGAAGGATGTGCGCCAGTGGACTGAGGGTTCTGCACTGGAGCAGGAAGCAACACTCAAAAGTAAGGACCAGGGCTTCCCTGAAAAATACCACAGCCATCCTCAATGACAACGAGGTCCTAAGCTCATCTGATGATGAGAACAGCCAAGTTCATATCAGGAAGCCAGCATGACAAGCTTCTCCTGGAGATTGAAGAGCACACCATCTTCCCCCTGGACCAGGAAGTGATGCTCAATGTAAGGACCAGAGCTCCCCCAAAGTGAACCACAGCCACTCCCAGCAACTGTAAGACCCGGAGCCCCTCTGATGATAACGGCCAAGTTCACATATCAGGAAAGAAGCTCAACAAACTCCTCTAGGAGAACCCATGGAAACAGGAAAACCAAGAGCACCAAACAATAACACTAAGAAGAACCCACAATGCTAAACTCTTCCTCTCCAGTTTTCCTTTTTATGTTGGCAACAGTCCTCAGGTGGACCATCTACACTCAGTGCCACGCTGATTCAGTTCAGCTGATATTACAAGTTAACCACCAGTTATGAATTCACCATGGGGTTTTAAAAGTCAAGGGTCACAAAAAAACTTGCCCAGTTCATCAAATTAGCCTTGCTCTAATCCATATTTACAAACTTACTTCCTTTCTAGCTATTTTCATCATCTTCTGTCATTAAACTAAGACAGTAAGTAGTTCTCAGTCTTAAAACTAACAGAAATAACCCCTTGAGGGAAAATAATAACTACTTTTCTGACCACTTCTCTGTCTACTTTGAGGCTTCTTCCTTCTGCCCCCTAAATGTTCCTTCTTGAGGTTTATTCAAATCTTTACTTTTGGTACCTTTTCCTCTGATAATCTCATTTAGGCTGTGATTTCAATCATTGCCTCTCTGCAGAAGGATCCCAAAGAGATGATGGTAGCTGAGACTTTAAAGCTAGAGGCCCACATTCCAAATGCATGCTACATTTGCATATTCTGTAAGCACTACAGGATTAATGTTTACAAAACTAAAAGCCTGAACTTCCACTACTGTCAATTTAACTCCTGCAGTTCTGTTAATGTTTCATTGCTCTCCCTACCTCTTGAAGCTCAGATTTTTGAATCCTCCCTTTCCTTTTCTGCTGCAGCCCCTTTGTTCTATTGTCACTTTCAATAGTTTCTGCTTTCAATAGTCTAATCTCCTCACTTCCAATTGGTGGAACATATTGACAATAATCATCATTGCTAAAGGATGGCATCATGATTCAAACATTTTTAAAAGCACCTTTGTTTCTGATCATATACAGAAGAATCTTGAAATTTCATAGGCTGATTTTCAAAACTTTAAACATTTCTAATTCATTTCTCATCATTCTAAAATTTATGGCTCATACAATGATGACCTTTATCACTGTACTTCATATTCTCCCCACATAGCAAACAGTATCTTAACTTCTTCAAATTTGCCCTTATAATATGTTCTGTTTGTAGACTGAAGTTCTATACAACTTTCAAAAGCTAGTTCAAATTATGCCTTTTTCAAAAGCTTTACCTGGAAGTTTTAGCTTCCTATGATCTCTATTCTGATGGGAACAATGATATAATGGAAAAGGTACAGACTTTGGAATTTTATAAAGCTGCATTCCAGTCTCTACTAACTTTACTATAAAAGGAAAGCTATTTAGCTGCTGTCAGGCCTGGCTTGAGAGTGACCTGAGAGAGATCTGGGATGCCCACCACAAATAATAGACTCCCCACTACTGATAATGGCTTGTCCTCTGCAAACAAGAAGTAAGGGCAATAAAGACATATAGGACTGTACTTGAAGTCTCCCAGTGACAGTTCAATCTACTCGTGTGTACTGATTGTCCCCATAGCTTGGACTTCAACACTTCATCCAGACTCTTTGAGATTCTGACCCCAACCCCCAAATCCTAAATATACTCAGATTTCCCTTCAGATAGCTACCGTTTTCACTCCAATGTCAGCCTGCCTATATGTAAAATAAATTCTGATCTTTCTCACAGCCTTAGTCTTTGGGTGTTGCCTCATGCCACCATTACACGTTAATTTTAAATCTGGGCTTTTCACCTATGGAATAGGAATAATACAGCTTAGCAAGGAATTGAACAGCAACTCTGTGTAGCCTGATTGATATCACTAGAAAGAGCCAGTAGAATGGTATCAAGAAGCTTGAGATAGTATGTCAAAATATATCATTCAGCTATATCAAATGTCAACTGTGGCTCAGATACTTTAAAATAAGGGGTAATGAACAAGATAAACATAGTTTCTGCTTTCCATAAACATAGTCTCTGCTTTCCTGAAGCTAACAGTCCTGAAGCTAACACCTTGGCCCAGTCTAACCCTCTACTTTGCAGAGTCAAAAGCTTGATTTAGAATTATTTAAAGAATACAATCTTTACTTTGACACTTTTGGGACCAAAAAATGAAACAAGAAGTACAATTTTTTGCTGTACTGTAAAACTAACTGAATCCTCTATACTGGTCTGGCCAAGTAGCAATACGGAATTAGAACCAGAAGAAGATTCAAATGTTTGAACTCAGGCCTTACAGCCAGATGGGTCAAACTCTAAAAGAGGAAGACAGACTTTCTTCACAAACAAATGGAAAAAGACAGCATATGAAATATCAAAACCAGATACCTTAGAATGGTCTTTTGCTATTTTCTTTGACTTCCTAAAGAATTTGTGGAAGAGGTTACTAAACCTTCTTATCAATCTTAAAGGGAGGGGTGGACATGCTTACCACAGATCTCTACACAAACTGATATTTCATGGTGAAGCTGGCAACACTGCAGAGGTAAATTCTGAGAAGGACTTATGAATCTTTGTGTGACAAAGCATAACCACTGAGTAAGAAAGAATGAACTTGACAGGGTATACTACTAGACAAAGTAGCAGCTCAGAGTCAAAAACCAGATTTCAATGTCAAGACAAAAATGTCATTATTTCCATGTGTATTTTTAAATTGTGGATTGTACGTCTATAAAACTGTATGTTTGTTAATATATAATTTAAATTTCTTGTAAGCTGAGACAAGTCTATTAGAACATCATATCCGATAGACCATATACTCTGACTTACTGCCTAAGAATGAAATGGATTACCTATTTTACTCTTAAACAAAAAGCATACACAATACTTAAGTGTAATATTTAGGCACACTGGTTAAATTTCCTTATTATACACCTGCTTTGGGTTGAAAAGGAATATGTGAAATGCAGACCTTATAGGATGTGTGACTTAAAAGAATATAGTTTGGAACCAAAGGGAAATTTGAAATTTTTATCTCTATTTTTTTCTATCCCTTGATATTCAAGTGTCAAATAAAAGAGAAATCCCTAAGACACAGAGGCTAGGCATGAATGGAAGAAAAAATATGAAAATGATATAGCCTTAACAAAATAATGTTTTCTCATTCTGTAGGTCAAACAGCCCTTCACAAACTTGAAGAGTATATGGTAATCATTAGACATTCTTAATGGTTCTTGCTAACATCCATCTGTCCATCACTAGATTCATTCTAAAAAGGATTTGAGGTGGTTCGTACAAACACAGCAAGATAACAATAAAAATAACAGAAACAAGAAAAATTTACAAAGGGAAGGTCAGGTCACTGTACAGAATAAGGAAAAAATAAACTGAAGCCAAGGGTATTATTCATCCACAGAATGCAGGATTTAGGGATCTGTATACTTGCTATAAATGGGGTAAAATAACAACACTGAGTTTTCTTACATAAGTGTTTGAATTTTGCAGGTATATTCTGTTTCCTTGGAAAATTCAACATCCTTAGAATGTGAAGCCAAAGGAGAATCTGGAGAGAAGAAGGAATACATTAGCATTTCTTTAGGTACACTGACATATTTCCTTAGGTTTAACACAGTGGCACAGTGCTGATTTAAAATGGTTTGCTTGACATTATGGATTCCTACAGAATATTCTTTCAGTGGATTTTTATTTCTATTTTATCTTGATACTATTCCAATCATTTCGCTTTTGCTTCTTTTTATCTATTTAAAATCTAATCCTGGTTTTCCTTTATATATTCATCAAAGGTTATTTCTTGGATTTACTGGCATTGCTCCTTAAAATATGACATAACTAATTTGTACACATCCTCCCTTCTCCCCCAAAAAAAGCAATGAAAAAAGAATTATATCCAGTCATTGAAAGTAATCAAAGTTGAGATAGCAAATAGCTCCACTTATACTTTCATATTAAAATTTGGTGGAAGAATCATGAAGAGCCATCTGGAGCTTAGAGGCCTAAGAGCATTCAGTTTGGATCTAATAAAGGCAGGCATACACAGATATGCTGAGAAGCATACAGTAAAAGTTGTGCTTTCTGGATGGGAGAATAAAGCTCACTCCCTAGGGAAGTATGTGGTTTTCTTTTCAACTTAAAAAATGATTTTCTACTGCTTGTAGCTCATAAAAGTGTTAGAAGGACAATTTTGGAGCCTTGAATTTCTTCATGCACTACAAGAAGGGCACAAGAGGAAGGAAATTTACAACTCACTAACATACTAAATATTACCAAGACTTAAGGGGTTTAATTAGGACATTATTGGCATGCTAAAATTTTTACATGAAGCAGACTGATCATTTGAAGTTTGTATCAGAAGAAGAATGAATAAATTCCTAAGGGGTACAGGTAGCTTTCCCAGTCAACTCACTTATTGCTCCTAGAAATAACATTTTATTAGGCTCAGAGTATTTAAAATGGCTCTTTGTAAGGTAGGACTTTTTAATTTTAGTTAAAGAGAAAAAAACAGAAAAAGGGTAGAAATATTACAGAATTTCAAAAAAAGAAACAGTAAGAAATCGCTAGTTGATAAATTACATATTGTCATTTTAGAAATAGTTGTTCAAGTTACAAAATTAAAGCATACAAAGTGGACATTCAAACAGTGAGACTGTAAACAGTTCTGTTCAAAAATCCAACAAAAACTTATAACCACGGTTATCAAGCCTACACACCTAAATATACATGCAGTTATATCTTTTATAGCACTTCCTATTTCCTCTCTTTTTTTACAATAACAATTACACATTTTAAAATTTTATTTAAAGAGAGGAAAAAAAGAAAAAAAAGAAAGCAAAACAGAAAAAAGGGTAGCAACAATACAGAATTCTAAAAGAAAAAAAGAAAAAAAAGAGAAAAAAACACTAAGAAAGGACTCGTTGATAAATTACATATTGTCATCTTGGATATAGTTGTTCAAATTACAAAATTAAAGGATACATAGTAGACATTTAAACAGTGAGACTGCAAACAGTTCTGCTCAAAGATCCAACAAAGATTCAGCAATATGGTCATCTATTTTACACATTCAAACATGCATGCAGTTATATCTCTTAGAGCACTTTCTTTTCCTCTCTTTTTTACAATAGCAATTACACATTTTGGGTTTTATTACTTTTATAGTTCTTATTACTTTTTACACTAGAGATACAATGTGATATTTATAAATATGATTCATACTTATTTCACTAATGAGGATAGTCTCAAGTTGTCTCCATTTACCTATGAAGGTGTCAAGATCATCTTTTTTATAGCTGAGTAATATTCCATTATATAAAAATACCACATCTTTTCATCCACTCTGCAGTTGATGGGCATCTAGGTTGTTTCCAAGATTTAGCTATTACAAATTGTGCTGCTACAAACATGGGTGCACATATATAACTGTGATATGACATTTTTAGTTCTTCTGGGAAAATACCCAGGAGGAGGATAGCTGGATTGAATGGAGCTTCCAATTCTAGTCTTCTGAGAATTCTCCATATGGATTTCCATAGTGGTTGCACTAGTCTACGTTCCCACCAACAGTGGAGCAGTGTTCCTTTTTCCCCGCAGCCTTGCCAACATTTGTTATCAGTTGATTTCTTGATAGTAGCTATTCTTTCCAGAGTGAGATGAAATCTCAATGTTGTTTTAACTTGCATTTCTCAGATGACCAGTGATGGTGAACATTTCTTCATGTATTTATTTGCAATTTGTATATCTTCGTCTCAGAACTGTGTGTTCATCTCAGATGCCCATTTTTGGAGAGGGTCTTTGAATTTGGGGGGCTTGATGTTTTTCAATTCTTTATATGTTCTGGATATAAGTCCTTTGTCTGAGGGGTTGCTGGCTAAAATTCTTTCCCACTCTGTGGGTTTTCTTTTCACCCTATTGGTGATTTCTTTTGAAGTGCAGAAACATTTCAATAATATGATATCCCAGTTGTTGATTCTTTGAAGTGTTTCCCATGCAGTTTGCGTTTTGTTCATGAATTCTCTGCCTACCCCTATGTCTCCAAGAATTCTGCCTACCTTGTCTTCCAGTAGATTTAGTGTTCCTGTTTTAATATTGAGGTCTTTGATTCATTTAGACTTTAGTTTTGTGCATGGTGAAAGGCATGGATCTAGTTTCAGTCTTCGGCATGTGTAGAGCCAATTTTTCCAACACCATTTATTAAAGAGGCTATCCTTCTTCCCGTGGACATATTTAGCCCCTTTATCAAATATCAGGTGGCTGAGTGTCTTTGTAGTTGTGCTTGCATCTTCTAATCTGTTCCATTGATCCTCAGGTCTATTTCTTTGCCAGTACCATGCTGATTTTATCACTGTGGCTTTGTAGTTTAGATTCAAGTCAGGAATTGAGATGCCTCCTGCCTTGCCTTTGTTGCCCAGAATTGCCTTTGCTATTCTAGGTTTCTTGTTTCCAAATGAATTTTAGGAGTGTCTTCTCTAGATCTGTGTGGTATATCAATGGTATTTTGTTGGGATTGCATTAAATCTGGGTAACAGTTTTGGGAGTATGGCCATTTTCACAATGTTGGTTCTTCCTAGCCAAGAGCAAGGAATATCCTTCCATTTTCTAATATCTTCTTCAGTCTCCTTTTTCAGTGTAGTATAATTTTCAGCATATAGGCCTTTTACATTTTTAGTTAGACTGATTCCTAAGTATTGCATTTTTTAGATGTTATTGTAAAGGGTGATATTTCCATAATTTCTCTCTCGGTGAGTTTTTTGTTTGTGTACAGGAATGCTATTGATTTTTGAGCATTGACTTTATATCCAGCTACACTGCTAGACTTGTGTATTGCCTCTAGGATTCTTTTGATGGAGTTTTTTGGGTCTTCTTTATAGAGTATCATGTCATCTGCAAATAGTGATAATTTAACTTCTTCCTTTCCTATCTTTACTCCTTTTATTTCTCTCTCTTGTCTGATTGCCCTGGTTAGTGTTTCCAGAACTATATTGAAAAGTGTGGTTATAGTGGACATCCTTGTCTTCTTCCTGATTTTAAGGTGAAAGCTTTTAGTTGTCTGTTTAGTATAATGTTGGCTGTTGGTTTGTCATAGAAGGCCTTTATAAGGTTGAGGTAGTCACCGTGTATTCAGTTTCTGAAGGATTTTTATCATGAACATGTGTTGGACATTATTGAAAACTTTTTCTGCATCTATTAAGATGATTATGTGGTTTTTGGTTTTGGTTCTTTTGATGTGGTGTATTACATTTATTGATTTGTGTATGGTAAACCATCCCTGCATTCTTGGAATGAACCCACTTGATCATGATGTATAATCTTCTTGATGATTTGCTGCATTCTATTTGCCAGTATTTTATTGAGAATCTTTGCATCAAGTTTCATTAGTGAGATTGGCCTGGTTCTCCTTTTTGGTTGGGTCTTTCTCTGGTTTTGGCATCAGAGTAATACTTGCCTCCAGGAATGATTTAGGGAGTATTGCTTTCTTCTCAATTTCATTGAAGAGTTTAGAGTATTGGCATCAAATCTCTAAATTTTGTGTAGAATTCAGCTGTGAATCCATTAGGACCTAGGCTTTTCTTTGTTGTTAAGTTTTTAATTATGTTTTTAATTTCAATAGCTGATATTGGGTTGTTCAAAATTGCTATATCTTCTTGGTTGAGCTTTGGTACTTCATATGTTTCTAGAAATCTGTCCATCTCCTGTTTTCCACTCTGTGAGTAAAGATTTTCAAAGCAGGTATTCATGATCTTTTGAACTTTCATGAGACATTGTAATTTCCCCCTTTTCAGTTCTTATTGCATGAATTTGGGTTTTTTTCTTTTTCTTGATAAGGTTAGCTAGGTGTTTGTTAATTTTATTTATTCTCTCAAAAAACCAGGTTTTTGATTAATTCTTTATATTTTTTTTCTAGTTTCAATTGCATTGATTTCTGCTGTAATCTTTACAAGTTCCTCTCTTCTATGAGCTTTGGGTTTAGCTTGCTCTTTTCTAGAAGCTTGAGATGGAGCATTAGGTTTCTTATTTGTGCTTGTTCTGTTTTCTTGATATGACAATTTATTGCTATATATTTCCCTCAAGACTGCTTTCATTGCATCCCACAGATTACAGTATGTTTTTTCTGTATTTTCATTGAATTGTAGGTATTGCTTTATTTCTTCTTTAATTTCATCTGTTGTTCAAAAGGTTATTTAATTTCCATGTATTTATGCAGGTTTTGCAATTTCTTTTGCCATGAATTTCCAATTTCAGTGTGCTATGGTCAGATATTATACATGGGATGATTTCAATATCTTTGCATTTACTTAAAAATGTTTTATGGGATAATATATGATATATTTTGGAGAATGTCCCATGCACAGCTGAGAAAAATCTGTATTCTGATGTGGTTGGGTGGAACACTCTGTAAACTTCTACTAAGTCCAAGTTCTGTTATTTCATTGCTGACTTTTTGCCTAGTTTATCTCTTTGTGACAATGGGTTGTTAAGGTCCCCTGTTATAATTGTGTTCTTGTGTATTTGGCTTTTCATGTCCATTAGTATCTGTCTTATATAGTTGGGTGCTCCTGTATTTGGTGCATATATATTTATAATTGTTAGTTCTACCTCTTGAATTTTTCCACTAATGAGTATGTAGTTACCTTCTTTATCTCTTTTAATCATTTTAGATTTGAAGTTCATGTTGTCTGAAAATAGAATAGTTACCACTGTTGTCTGCAAATAGAATAGTACCCCGCTCCTGTTGGATGGAATACTGTTTCCCATCCTTTGACTTTTAATCTGAGTTTCCTTTTGGGTAAGATGTGTTTCTTGTATACAGCATATTGTGAGATCCTGTTTCTTCCTTTTTTAAAAAAAAATTATTTAAAGAGAAACAAAAGCCTGTAAAGGATAGAGATAATATAGAATTCCAAAAAAAAGATAAACAATAAGAAATCACTAAATTAATAAATTACATATTGTCCTCTTAGAAATAGTTGTTCAAGTTACAAAATTAAAGCATACAAAGTAGAGAGTCAAACAGTAAACAGCTATGCATGCATGAATCTCTACATGTATTTCTATCCTTTCTGTATTACAGGGAAAAACAAAATTTAGCAAGACAAAACAAAACAAATTCCTATAAAAACATGAAACCAAAAAGTCGTATAAAACCACAGTACAAGGTGATCTACAATGATTCCTGTGTTGTTTCTTATTATCTTCAATAGAATGTCTATATCATCAGGCATAATTGAATATAGCAGTATAATTGAGTATAGCAGTAAATAACAATATTAGTAAAATAAAACATTGTAGACAGTATAAAACTTCAAAGGCAGGTAATAATCAAACCAGAGTGGATATTCTAGTGGATCTTGTCATCTTAAGTGCAGTTGCCT